>JACEEZ010000274.1:184816-227316 GCA_016584305.1 Chionoecetes opilio
GGTGGTTCCTGTAATACACATTCATAACCTAGACTCACCTTTCATCCCTACCAATACATTTTGGCAAGTCTTCTTTTAATAATTAAAACTCCCTATCGACTCTGCACTAACAACCTGATGAATGAACTACTCCAACCATCTGCCACCCTCATATTAGGAGCAAACTTCTTCCAATTTCCTTTATATTCTGTTTGAATCAGATATTTCTGAAATTGTTTTATCCATGAGCCTTAAGTTAGAAGGTCTGATGGCGGGGAGGGGAGGGACGAATGACCTATTTGCCCCCCAGAGGACGCCATACTCTTGAGTATATGTAATTTCAGAGGCTTCAATATCCTCTCGTAAGTGGATTTACGCATACACCTGCATCATTGTCGTCAACCTTCTCTACACTGATAACCCTAGTATATCCATTCTTAAAAACGGGAACCAAAACCTAGGCTTATAAGACGTCCGGATGAACAGGTCTGACAGGGCAATATAGTCTTAGAGTCCAACGTGTCGGGTTTCATGTAACACTCCTGTATAACTCCCCAACCCATCGTCCCTAAGAGGCGGGAAAAACTGTTGCTGTTGTTATTGTTGACATGGGACTGAACTGACGACGGGAGAATTAACGAGACCAAGTTTTAGGTTACCAGTTTATCTATATCCAATTTATGACAATTTAATTAAAGTAAACTGGAATGTTAGAACTCAAGGAAAATTACGAAAAGTTCTAAACAAAGAAATCACTCTGATATACACACATCAAATATAAATATGTATATTCGGGCATCATTAGGCCCCGAACACAGCTTCGAAGTCCCCCTCGCCGTCAGTTGTAAACTCTTTCAGCATGGATTCACTGTTTTGAAGCTTTCATTTCTGTAGGAAGGGAGATGCCAACAGAAAGGGAATGGAATAGATAAGCCAGGGTAAATGATAAAGCAGGAATGGAGAGGAATGATAGTCTTTGAGATGGTGAAAAAAAAAGTGCTGTACACGACGAGAGGGTCACAGGAATGAATCGGTCCTTGTTAACCCCTTCACGTCCAGATCTTTCCTTTGCTAAAAAAATCGTATGTTTTTGAGCCATAAAATTACGAAAAGTAACTGAATATACCAAATAAGTTAGTCGACAAGGATATTTAACAGGTCATATCTACAAAATGTTGCTTATATTAACTAAAAATCGTTTTATGGTGGCCAAATTACAATGGAAATTACGTTTTGGGACTCGGGCTTTAAGGTGGCCACTGGGTGAAGACTTCCTGCACTATAGTCTATTTTTTTTAACGAGGCGAAATATCCATTCTATCCTAAGGTCTCATGCTTAAAATTATGCCTATGTTTACCTGATTATATGGTTAACTATGATAAAATACAGCTGAAATTTAGAAAAACTGTACGTACCATTCCTTTCTCCTGACATCAAATATCAGTCAGTAAGCAGCAAGGGTCAGGATTTTTCGCCTCTTTAAAAAAACCCAGTATCAATAAGGAGCACGGCCAATATCCCCCCGGAGGTGTTCCCTTCTTCCCCCTCCCACTTCCCCTCCCCCCATGACACTCCCCTCCCCCTCCCGCCAAGCCACTCCCTCATGCACATTTTCCCCTCTTGACAACGTCCCTCCTCTAGCAGCGTCGGAATGATAATATTATTTCAATATAATATTATCATATTTTTTACTATATGATCATATATTTAAATATTCCATGTAATGTAATATTAAAAAAAAAAAAGACTATTCATTACATTTGAACAAGACATTTATATCCTTTATTTTTTCTATCTTACGGTATCTTCATACAATAAAACCATTCAAAGAAATCAAGGGAGGAATACATCCACGGGTGGAATGAGTCCACGGGGAGGAATGTATGCTGCGGGGAATTGTCACGGGGGAGGGGGGATAGTCTGGGAGGGAAGATGTCCTACACTATATCAGCAGCTTGTGCCGGAAAGTGGATCACAGCTTCGTTGCTTATGTTATGTAATACGTAGATCTCTTCTTTGAAATACGGCAGCTATATTGTGAGGAAAAGGTGAAATACAGGAAATGAAATGCAGCTGAAGCTGAACACGGCTGTTTACTTGTGTAGCAGGAACGCCAAGGCCGCGGGCTGAACAGATGGAATGACAAGACAGGTTGGCAACGTTACCTGTCTTGTGGTGAAGACACGACTCTTGCGGTCACTAACTCGATATATATATATATATATATATTATATATATATATATATATATATATATATATATATATATATATATATATATATATATATATATATATATATACTAGCCGCAAAGCCGCCCTCCGGGCGGACTTTTTGGCTAGCTCCTGCGGAGGGCTATTGGTGTCTGTCTGTCTGTCTGTGTGTGTATGTGTGTGGTATAGGTTCCGCTCCCCGTGGCGCAAACACCTCATATGGCACATTTTTGGAATCAGGTTGACCAGGGGAAGGTCATAAGCCCACTTATGAAATGATCCGATCACTTTTTTTTTCTTTTTTTTTGCAGCCTATTAGCGAAAATTGTGAAAACAAAAGTGGGTTGCGAGAATTGAGGAAGCCTTGATGTAGGGTGATGGGTAATGGGTGTGTGAATGGGTGGGGTGATGGGTAATGGGTGTGGGGTGATGGGTGAGTGAATGGGTGGGGGGTGATGGGTGATGGGTGAGGGAATAGGTGGGGAGTGATGGGTAATGGGTGAGTGAATGGGTGTGTGGTGATGGGTAATGGGTGAGTGAATGGGTGGGGGGTGATGGGTAATGGGTGAGTGAATGGGTGGGGGGTGATGGGTAATGGGTGAGTGAATGGGTGGGGGGAATACATACATTTCTACATCCATGATTTCAGGAAAGTTAGAAGGGGCTATCTGGAGAGTCCACAGGTGGTGGGCCGAAGGCCCACCACCTGTGGGCTATTGCAGGCCTATTGCAGGCTATTGCAGGCCTCCACCTGTGGGCGGAGGGCTATTGGTGGGCCGAAGGCCCACCAATAGCCCTCCGCAGGAGCTAGCCAAAAAGTCCGCCCGGAGGGCGGCTTTGCGGCTAGTACTAGCTCCTGCGGAGAGCTATTGGTGGCCCACCACCTGTGTTTGGTGGGCCTTCGGCCCACCAAACACAGCTTTCTAGAGAGTGTGTATCAAACCAGACTCTCCAGATAACCCCTTCTAACTTTCCTGAAATCATAGATGTAGAAATGTATGTATTAACGCCTTACCCATCACCCCCCATCCATTCACTCACCCATTACCCATCACCCCCCACCCATTCACTCACCCATTACCCATCACCACACACCCATTCACTCACCCATTACCCATCACCCCCCACCTATTCCCTCACCCATCACCCATCACCCCCCACCCATTCACTCACCCATCACCCCACACCCATTACCCATCACCCCACCCATTCACGCACCCATTACCCATCACTCTACATCAAGGTTTCGTCAATTCTCGCAACCCACATTTTTTTTTCACATTTCTCGCTAATAGGCTGCTAAAAAAGAAAGAGAAAAAAAAGTGATCGGATCATCTCATACGTGGGCTTAAAAGTTGCCCCTGGTCGAGCTGGTTCCAAAACTGTGCCATATGATGGGATTGGGGCACGGGGGGCGGCACCTATCGCGGACACACACACACACACACACACACACACACACACTTTCGCTTATATATATATATATATATATATATATATATAATAATATAATATATATATATATATATATATATATATATATATATATATATATATATATATATATATATATATATATATATATATATATATATATATATATTATATATATATATATATATATATATATATATATATATATATATATAAGCGAAAGTGTATATAATATATATATTATATATATATATATATATATATATATATATATATATATATATATATATATATATATATATAAGCGAAAGTGTATATATATATATATATATATATATATATATAAGCGAAAGTGTATATATATATATATATATATATATATATATATATATATATATATATATATATATATAATATATAATATAAACAGGTAGCTATGATTTGTGTGTGGCGGTAAATCCCCTGCTGGAGGTCAGTGCTGCCACGGTATTGTTTTGGTCAGTATAGTTTTTTCTTTGTTCTTAATCTTTCTTACAGCTTCTTTCTCACTTTCATGTTTTTGAAACATTTCCTCAAGCTCTTGCTTTTTTTCAGCGTCCCCCTTTCGGTAGTTTTCATATATTTTACAAAGGTCTTTTTTTCGGTTGTGAAACGAAATATTCTGGGATTTCAAGACATCACAATAAGTTGTGTAGCTTGCTGAAATCTGTCTTCAATCAAATCTTCATCCTAAAATAATGCAGATTAAACTTGAACGCTTCGTAATATCATTGCCGGTAATATTCCTGTTGAGAAAATTGCCTGTCAGCATCAAGGCTGACACAAATAATTCATATAAGAACTATCGTATATACTCTTGTTCTATCTCTTGTTCTATATATATCTTGATTTTATCGGGAACCTTGAGCTTGAAAGAAATCATTGATGAAGAATTTGGAGAAAAAAAATAGTGATCCAACACAACGCTGTGGCACGCCAGTGTGGCTAACAGCATCGTGCACCACAACGACCACAACACAACGCTGTGGCACGCCAGTGTGGCTAACAGCATCGTGCACCACAACGACCACAACACAACGCTGTGGCACGCCTGTGTGGCTAACAGCATCGTGCACCACAACGACCACAACACAACGCTGTGGCACGCCTGTGTGGCTAACAGCATCGTGCACCACAACGACCACAACACAACGCTGTGGCACGCCAGTGTGGCTAACAGCATCGTGCACCACAACGACCACAACACAACGCTGTGGCACGCCAGTGTGGCTAACAGCATCGTGCACCACAACGACCACAACACAACGCTGTGGCACGCCAGTGTGGCTAACAGCATCGTGCACCACAACGACCACAACACAACGCTGTGGCACGCCAGTGTGGCTAACAGCATCGTGCACCACAACGACCACAACACAACGCTGTGGCACGCCAGTGTGGCTAACAGCATCGTGCACCACAACGACCACAACACAACGCTGTGGCACGCCTGTGTGGCTAACAGCATCGTGCACCACAACGACCACAACGCAACGCTGTGGCACGCCAGTGTGGCTAACAGCATCGTGCACCACAACGACCACAACGCAACGCTGTGGCACGCCAGTGTGGCTAACAGCATCGTGCACCACAACGACCACAACACACACACGACAGGAATGAGTCCCTTAGTTAGTCTTACCTGAGATCTAATATATTCTTTTTTTTTTAACACAGTAAACAAGGCGGATCACAAGGACCTGAAGATATGTTGCTGCTTGTTAACCCCTTGAGACCCAGAACGTAATTTCCATTGTAATTTGGGTACCATTAGACGATTTCTAGTTACTATTAGCAATGTTTTATATATATGACCTGTTTAGTATTCTTGTCGACTAACTAATTTGGTTTATTTAGATACTTTTCGTAATTTTAAGGCTAACAACAGACGATTTTTTTATATACCAAAGGAAAGATCTGGGCGTGAAGGGGTTGATTAAACTTTATAATCATTCTCCTCTTCCTCCTCCTCCTCCTCCTTGTACTTTACCTACGGCTCTCGTCTTTCTCCTCCACCGTCTATCCCCCCCTCCTACTCCCATCGTCGTTCTAGTCGTCGTCCTCCTCCCCCCACCTCACCTTGCCACGAGAGGCTTTTGTTCATGTCTGCGGAAGCTGTAAAAGGTTATCAAATAATCGAGATCGGACGCAAAAAAGTGAAGACGTGTAAAAAAAGTTCAATGTGGTAAACAGCCTCCTTAGAAGGTCGTCCCTCAGTCTCCCAGCCAAAGGTCTCGGCGGGGCGGGACGGGGCGTGCATGGGACCGTTGCAGACATCCCAGCGTGGGGTCCCTGTGTAGAAGCCGGATGTAAGGTGTTCTATATTGGGCATACTCGTACTTTGTCCTTTATAACGTTACATAAGAACATAAGAAAATAAGGAAGCTACAAGAGGCCGCGAGACCTACACGTGGTAGTTCCTGTTAGTAGTTGTATAGTAGTAGTAATATAAGTGGTATAAGTAGTAGTAGAAGTATAGTAGTAGTAAGAAGTAGCAGTAGTAGTAGTGGTGTTGGGGCTGGTAGGGGCTAGTCTCACTTTGACACTATATACATGACACTTTGGACTTGCGTAAGGATCAGATTTCACCTTTGAGTGCGTGTGTGAGTGTGTGTATGATGCAGAAGCCGGATGTAAGGTGTTCTATATTGGGCATACTCGTACTGTGTCCTTTATAACGTTATATGACACTTTGGACTTGTGTAAGGATCAGATTTCACCTTTGAGTGCGTGTGTGTGTGTGTATGACAGGAGATGACAGGGGGGAGTCAGACAAGCAGGGGAGTGGAGGGTTAATGTGGGAAGGTCAAGATGAACTAAGAAGGGAGGGCTGGGATGCCGCTAACGGACCTGTGATCAATGAACTTTAATGTGTAAATGTGAGTGCGGGCAGCCCCGAGGCGACACCAGCCCCCCAAGGCCACCTAACTGTGACGCTCAAGTTTCGGGTCCCGACGCCTGTAAAAACGCCTCCTGCCCCAACCCTACCTTTGTCTTGGCCCAGCTTCTACCCATGCTTCCCATCCCTCAGTGCCTTATTGCCCACCTCCCTATCCCTCAGTGCCTTATTGCCCACCTCCCTGCCATCCATCGATCACCGTCTTGCGCCCGTTACGGTGGCTCAATGGTATCGACCAGTTCGCGTGCTACGTCCCTGCGTTCGAACACCACTCATTGCATGGAGTTCATTCTGGTGTGGTGGCAGTTCACCAAAGGTGGGCATTCCGCAATTTTAGTCCACAATTCCGCAATTCCGCAACTTGCGAATTGGTAATTCGGTTGCGGAATTGCGCAATTACGGATGCCTGAAAAAATTGCGGAATTGCGAATTGCGGACCGCCAAAATTTTGAAACGCAATCGCAATAACTTGCAGAATGGGTAATTCGGTTGCGGAATTGCGCAATTACGGATGCCTGAAAAAATGCAGAATTGTGGGTTGCAGACCGCCAAAATTTTGAAACGCAATCGCAATAATTGTGACGGTCACCACCTTCAAAGTGGCAAGTGCCCGCGTAAACATAAGTTCCCACCAAATATTGTGGAGACGACACTGCCAACTGCCAACTTGCCAAGTGTGGCAGTCACTCAGTCAGTGCGTGCTGGAACTTGGGATTGAGAGCGTGTACGCTGGCCGTGTGTGTGATTAGTTGCCAACCTCCACATGCTGAACCAGAAGAAGTGGGAGGAGGAGGAGGAGGAGGAGGAGGAGGAGGAGGAGGAAGAGGAAGATTAGTAGATTACTTAGATTAGTGATTACTAGCCAGTAGACTGTGAAGTGTAAAAGTAAAGAAAAACACTAAAAGAGACAAAGATTTAATTGTGAAGGACAAGTAACTAACAAGTATAGACAGAAACAGAATAGGAATACAGAAGTATTAAACACTAATAAAGGGTCTAGAGACATTTTTTGTTTTAATTGTAGGTGTTTAAGAGCCTAGAGATGTTTAAGAGTCTAGAGATATTTTTTGTTTTAATTGTAGGTGTTTTGTTTTAATTGTAGGTGTCAAAATTAGTTTGCGGAATTGCGGAATTGCAATTGCGAAAAGGCCTATCTGAAAAAAATTGCGGAATTTCAATTGCGGACTGGTGCAGGTCGGAATTGCGGAATTGCGATTGCGGAATTGGAAAAAAAAATTGCGATGCCCACCTCTGCAGTTCACATCATCAATAACCTCGATGTTGGTATGTACGTACGTGCGTATTGTCTAGATAGGATCCGGGTATCTTATCTTTCCCGTTGCAGTAGCAAAACATATCCCAACCATACCTTTGTCCCAACTTTCATTGAAGAAATTAAATTGAAGGATAAATTGAAGGATAATTTGGATAATTTGAATGACTAGGGTGACAAATGGCAGGTGGAGATAAGTGTCATGTTATCAATTTTAGTAAAAGTGCTAGAAGACCAAAATGGAAGTATAAGTCAGGAAATAACATACTAAAAGAATCAGAGAAAGAAAGAAATTTGAGTCTTATAACAAATGAGAAACTAACACCAGAGGATCACATCAATGAGAAAGTGAGAAGTATGTATGCACTGTTGACAATTTTGGATAATTTATAGTTTCACCCAACCAACGATTTTCTGATGCGCCTCATGTTTTTCTGGTGTGTTTTTATGTGTTTTGAATGAATCTGCTAACCGTTTCTGTCGCAATTGGTTTTTTTTTTTAGGTAGATAGTTTATTTTTTTTTTTTTTTTTTTTTTTTTTTAGTTAGGTAAAGGTTAGGTTAGGTCAAGGTTAGGTTAGGTTAGGTATAGGTTAGGTTAGGTTAGGTATGGGTTAGGTTAGTTTAGGTTTAGGTTCATTTTTTTTTTTTTTTGTCATTTTTGCAAAAAAAAAAAAAAAAAAAAAAATTGCGGCAGAAACGGTTGGCAGATTCATTCAAAACACATAAAAACACACCAGAAAAACATAAGGCGCATCAGAAAATCGTTGGTTGGGTGAAACTAAATTGACCACAATTTTTTTTATGAGAATAGCCTTCACATATATAGGTGAAGAGATGGTAAGAATAATTATAACATCATTCATAAGACCCACATTGGAATATGCGGCAGTGGTATGGAACTCACACTTGAAGAAACATATCATGAAACAAGAGAAAGTACAAAAAGCAGCACCAAGATGGCTACAAAGTTACCAACCCTCGGAAGTTTAAGCTATAGGGAAAGACGGGAAAAATTAAGGTTACCTAAGCTGGAGGAAAGAAGTAAACGAGGAGACATAATTATGCTACAAAAATGAATAACAGAAAAAAGGAAAAAAAGATTCAGAGGACATAATTATTTCACTGAGGGAACACTACGAGGACACTAGAAACCTAACCCTTCACGCCCAGATCTTTCCTTTGATAATACATAAAATCTGTTAGCCAAAAAATCACGAAAAATAATGTAATATACCATATAATCTAGTCGACAAGGATAGTAAACAGGTCATATCTATAAAATATTGCTTAAATTCAATAAAATCGTCTAATGGTTGTCAAATTACAGTGAAAATTACGTTCTGGGCCTCAAGGGGCTAACAAGAGAAGAGGAGGTACAGATATACAAAATTACAGTTTTCCAAATAGAAGAGTAGATATGTGGAATGTACTACCAGAGGAAGCGGTGTGTGTGAACTGTATAGACATGTATTTAAAGGTAAATATGATAATTGTCTATTAAAATATGGGACATTACGTGTTTGACTCAATCCTGTAACCATACAAAAAAGTCAGTTCGGTTCTACTGTAGTGTAATGCATTACAAGGCACGTAGTTATAATCGTCCTTAACTTGTAGATCTGACAATTTGCAACATTTCTAAGCCCTACAACAGCCGTTGGAAATGAAAAATAACACAAGGGGGGGGGGATACCCCCCGAGTGAGGTTAGGTTACGTAATCAAGGCCCAGATTAGGTTAGTGAACTAGCAGGAGGTCTGTCAAGAGGGTATTGGTCAATAGAGAGTATTGTATTAAACTGCAGTTTTACCGTTTTTTTTTTTTCTCTCTCTCTCTCTCTCTCTCTCTCTCTCTCTCTCTCTCTCTCTCTCTCTCTCTCTCTCTCTCTCTCTCTCTCTCTCTCTCTCTCTCTCTCTCTCTCTCTCTCTCTCTCTCTCTCTCTCTCTCTCTCTTTTTCCAGTGTCTGAATCCCTCATTAAAGGTAAAGTTGCAAAATTACGAAAACGTTAACGCACAAAAAGCAGTAATAATTATAATGATGATAATAGATATTAATAAGAATAACAACTGATAATAATTATAAATGATAACGATGATAACAATAATCATAATGATAAGTTATAATGGTGTCCTACAGTTATCCCGTGTGGATTGCAGGGATGGAGGTGGACCAGTAGGGGTGGAGGGGTCGGGGTGGAGGGAGGGGGGTGGAGACTGAAGGAGCACCGACCCCAAGGTGGGGCGGAAATCACGGGTTGGTACATTTTTACACTAGGATCAGAATTCTCTACACAATTGGGATTGGTTTCTGTTTACCTTATTGGATTCTAAGATACATTCTCTCAATGAGCTTCCGTCGCAAATCACTACTTTCGAAGCTATAAGATGTTTTGGATAATTTTCAGTTTCACCCAACCAACGATTTTCTGATGCGCCTTATGTTTTTCTGGTGTGTTTTTATGTGTTTTGAATGAATCTGCTAACTGTTTCTGTCGCAATTTTTTTTTTTTTTTTTTTTTTTTTAGGTAGATAAAGGTTAGTTTTTTTGTTTTTGTTTTTTTAGTTAGGTAAAGGTTAGGTTAGGTATAGGTTAGGTTAGGTTAGGTTAGGTTAGGTATAGGTATAGGTTAGGTTAGGTTTAGGTTCTTTTTTTTTTGTCATTTTTGCAAAAGAAAAAAAAAAAATTGCGACAGAAACGGTTAGCAGATTCATTCAAAACACATAAAAACACACCAGAAAAACATAGGGCACATCAGAAAATCGTTGGTTGGGTGAAACTGAAAATTAACCGATGTTTTTAATAGGAAGGAGTGTATAGATTTGAAAACTAACTAACAATACCCCACATTTTGACTCATTTACCTAACCTAATCTAACCTAACCCCACGTTTTAACCTACTAACTAAAGCCAATTTCGCATTAAAAAGAGTCAGCGGCAAGGGAAGAACCGAGGCGATGCAGGTCACAAGAGGAAGAAGAGTGTGGCGGACGTAAACATTTGTCTCTCTCCTCCCTATAAACAACATGCCATATCTCCAAAAGTAATAATTTGCAACGGAAGCTCATAGAGAATGTTACTTAGAATCAAATAAGGTAAACAGAAACCATACTCCCAATTGTGTAGGGAATACTGGTCCTAGTGTAAAATATTACCCACGGGTTTTGCATTGAGCTGTAATTATTATAATGATGACTATAACGAATGCTTTGATAATGATAATTATAGATATAGGAAATGATAACATCAATGAAAAAATTTGAATACATGACATATACAATAAATGAAATATCTATAAACATAAAGGAAATGGGAACACCTGACATTTTCGTTGCATTTATACATTGAAACAACGGATAATTTATAGTTTCACCCAACCAACAATTTTTTGATGCGCCTTATGTTTTTCTGGTGTGTTTGTATGTGTTTTGAATGAATCTGCCAACCGTTTCTGTCGCAATTTTTTTTTTTTTTTTTTTTTTTTACGTAGATAAAGGTTAGTTGTGTGTTGTTGTTTTTTTAGTTACGTAAATATTAGGTTAGGTATAGGTTAGGTTAGGTTAGGTTAGGTATAGGTAAAGGTTAGGTTAGGTTTAGGTTCTTTTTTATTTTTTTTATTTTGTCATTTTTGCAAAAAAAAAAAAAAAAAAAAAAAATTGCGACAGAAACGGTTAGCAGATTAATTCAAAACACATAAAAACACACCAGAAAAACATAGGGCGCATCAGAAAATCGTTGGTTGGGTGAAACTGAAAATTAACCGATGTTTTTAATAGGAAGGAGTGTATAGGAGATTTGAAAACTAACTAACAATACCCCACATTTTGACTCATTTACCTAACCTAATCTAACCTAACCCCACGTTTTAACCTACTAACTAAAGCCAATTTCGCATTAAAAAGGGTCAGCGACAAGGGAAGAACCGAGGCGATGCAGGTCACAAGAGGAAGAAGAGTGTGGCAGACGTAAACACTTGTCTCTCTCCTCCCTATAAACAACATGCCATATCTCCAAAAGTAATAATTTGCAACGTTAGCTCATAGAGAGAATGTTTCTTAGAATCAAATAAGGTAAACAGAAACCATACTCCCAATTGTGTAGGGAATTCTGGTCCTAGTGTAAAATATTACCCACGGGTTTTGCATTGAGCTGTAATTATTATAATGATGACTATAACGAATGCTTTGATAATGATAATTATAGATATAGGAAATGATAACATCAATGAAAAAATTTGAATACATGACATATACAATAAATGAAATATCTATAAACATAAAGGAAATGGGAACACCTGACATTTTCGTTGCATTTATACATTGAAACAACAGCTTCACCCAGAGAGAAGTGCATTGAAGATGTGACTATTGACTTGGTGCATGCTCAGTTAAATACGGCAGCTCTGAAAGGAAAGACATTACAACTTCAAGATAGGTGGGAATATGGACAGCGGCAGACTTACAGCTTTGTAGGACACATGGTGGAAGACCCTTCATGGCAGCCGATCTGGGAAGGCAAGGCAAGGTAGCTCGTGTGTTACAGGCGCCTCAGAGCTCCTGGGCAAGGATACCTGGATGCTTTCCCAGGCGTCCTTCCCTCTCGCAGGACTGCTGATGAGGCTGGCTGGATTCAATTACATCATTGTTTCGTAGTTTTACGTTCCTATAATAGTCCTTCAAACTGAATGAACTGAACTTGTGAGCCACCAACTGAAGCACAATTGAGCACAAGCTTCTCTCGAGGAAGTGGCCTCGAGAAACGCTGCATGAAGCTTCGAATCAGCAAAGAAGTTTCACTGTAATTTTTGGCTGATGATTTCCCAATATCCACAGTTCTGGATCTTGTTGTCGATCTATAAGTGAATCATCGCGTGATCATTGATCGTCCTGTTTCCTAATTCACTTCACTTGAGGTCTCAGAAGGAGCGGTGTAAAATCCAGGTGGCCAAGTTCTCGGTGAAGCGGGAGTGCGTGAGCCACACGACACCTTACCGGCTATCAGGCAGCCACTGAGTTACCGCCGGGCCGCCAGTTTGTTGCAGTCTGCGTCTCCCTGCCTGGTGGATGCCAGCTGTCGCAACGGTGGTCCAGGTGTGGGTATTCTAGCATTCCTCGCTGACGTCTCATCTCGGCTGATAGGCCATCAGTGACCACATTTGTGTCACGTGCTAGTTGTGTTACTATAATCTCTATATTTACTTTTGCTATAATTACCTAAACCGGAACTTTGGCCTTTTGTTGCCCTGAATGAATGACTTCCTGGTGTGTTACTAACCACGGTCTTGATCGCGCGCTGACTCACGACCGCCAGCGATCACCTTCCAAGCAGGGAGGTTAGAGCTTCCTGCTGGATGAGGGAGCTGCTCGATCTTTGGGTAAGACTGGGACTTAACACACCACACGCCCCATCCCCTTGCTCAAGGGGAACAGTAATAGCCCGTTTTTGTGAGTGAGAAACCTTAGACCTAAGCGGGCCTTGAACCTACGACCTGTGTGTGTGTGTGTGTGAATGTGTGTGTGTGTGTGTGTGTGTGTGTGTGTGTGTGTGTGTGTGTGTAGTTTTAACCTTGAATATATTGCTGAGGGAAGTGGATGATTTCCACTTCCTTATATGGCTTCAAAATGCCATTCACTGTACTTGAAATATGAACATTTCAAGTACGTGCCAGAAGACAATTTTGCTTAAACATTTATGACTTGTCATGGTTGATATTTTTGTTATCATTATAATTGTTATTATTATCATAATCATTATTTGTAGTGGTAGTAGTAGTAGAAGTTAGATAAGATCATTTGATCCTATCTCAACAGTTCACACGTATAGGTACTACGCACCAGCGAAGTTCTTGCTGCAAGCTGCCGCCACGCCAGAACACACACAAGTGACAGTGAGGACAATGGGCTTCCAATGCAGGGATGCTGCACGCAAACGCAAGTCGCTGCCACTGATACACCCTGACGGACAGTATACTATAGTAGTAGTAGTAGTACACACACACACACACACACACACACACACACACACCTAGCTGTTTTCCGGGTTTGTTCCCTCGCTCCGCCTCATCACCACGCCGCGCCCCGGTGGTCGTGATGCCACACATTACCTCCACCAGTGGCCTCCGGAAAAGAGATTATGTCAGAGTCACTTCCTTATCCTCAGATGGTCGGCGGAGGAGTGGCCGCAGAATAAGGAACCATTTTTTTCCTTCACCAAGGGCACATGGCACATGCATAGCCTCCACGCCGTGATCTCATAACTCACGGCGCGGTTCCGTGATCCAAGAAGAGCCGAGAGCAGAGCGGCTGTTTGTGCATTACCGGGGCAACTCGCAAGTCATAGGCGGAAATCACCTGCAAGATCGTGCGGAGACGAGGCGAAGACCTGCTACTCTTGCCCTCTTGACTCATCCTAGAAGATGCAATCAAAGCACACTCTTCCTCGACACCTACTTTAGAGCTTCTCGTACGTACAAAATCGTACATGTATAGTACGTGAAGAGCTCCTCACAGACTTCATACAAGGAAAGTATACCAATAGTGTCCGCCTGCGTTGGCGACGTGACCTTTATGTTAAACCATACTTACCAAGTCGCTGACTCATAAATGGGGGTAAATACTGGGGCTGTTGACGTCATAGTGTGTGTGTGTGTGTGTGTGTGTGTGTGTGTGTGTGTGTGTGTGTGTGTGTGTGTGTGCGTGTGTGTGTGTGTGTGCATGGTTTAAGGCTTTAAGCAGTTCATGGCTCTTCCCTGTCACCCGCTCAAGGCAGCAATGCATACAAGGGCGTTACAACACACACACAACGGCACCTTCACGTTATTTGCCTTACGCGGACAAGGGCATCGAATACTGCCTGAACACTTTGGATGTAGCGAAGGACGACAACACGTAATCGACCAACATCCCTCGGAGGACACTAGACGCGTGTTAGGTCAAATCACTCGGCGAAGACACACTGGTATGAATGAACCAGAGTTATATCCCTTGTTTGTTGTGTGTGTGTTTGCTTCTATGTTAAAATGTAATAGATGTAAAAAAAAAAAAAAAAAAAAAAAAAAAAATAAACCAGTCATCGATAACCTGCGTATGGGTGAAGGGGTACACATAGTTCTCACGCCCAAGATTAATAAACTAGCTATCTCTATATAATTAAAAGTCTATTGATCCTGCTCACGCCTATACCTCTTCCTCCTCCTCAGTCCAGTTAGTGTTTGCGATGCGTATTCAGAGCTCCAAACCGCTCTCCTTTCTGATATAAGTAGGTGACTTTAACCCCTTCACGCCCAGATCTTTCCTTTGCTATAAAAAATCGTATATTGTCGAGCCATAAAATTACGAAAAGTAACTTAATATACCAAATTAGTTAGTGGACAAGAATACTAAACAAATCTTTTCTATAAAATATTGCTTACATTCACACAAAAAATCGTCTAATGCTACCCAAATTACAATGGAAATTACGTTCTGGGTCTCAAGGGGTTAAGCGATTACTATTATTCTATTCATATCATGGAAAAAGCGCAAAAAGGTATCAAAAGAAATCAAGTCCTTAGCGAGCTATGACACCAATTTGTGGACTTAAATTCGTAAGATTAAATATGAACTAAATATTTAAGTCACAGATTGGCAAGTAAAAAAAAAGCACGGAAGAAGAATAAACATTATATAAAATGGGGTAATATCTCTCTCTCTCTCTCTCTCTCTCTCTCTCTCTCTCTCTCTCTCTCTCTCTCTCTCTCTCTCTCTCTCTCTCTCTCTCTCTCTCTCTCTCTCTCTCTCTCTCTCTCTCCCCCTCCCTCCCTCCCTCCCTCCCTCCCTCCCTCCCTCCCTCCCTCCCTCCCTCTCTCTCTCTCTCTCTCTCTCTCTCTCTCTCTCTCTCTCTCTCTCTCTCTCTCTCTCTCTCTCTCTCTCTCTCTCTCTCTCTCTCTCTATGGTTGTTATGAACGCGCACGTGTATTATGTAACACTGGTGATGGCTGGTTGTCGCGTGACCTTCGTATTTCCAGGGAGCATAAAAAAAATGAAGAAAAAAGGAGAAAGAGAGAAAAAAAACACCACTGGCATGTGAACCCGAGCAGTGAAAAGGAGGAAGAACTTATAAGGGTGGCATAAACACGAGAGAGAGAGAGAGAGAGAGAGAGAGAGAGAGAGAGAGAGAGAGAGAGAGAGAGAGAGAGAGAGAGAGAGAGAGAGAGAGAGATTAGTGAGGAAGCATAAATACAGCAAAGTAACAATATCATCGCAAGGCAGTCCGCTTCAAAGTCCATATAGTGAGATAATACAAGCGACAATTAGTATACATGTGTGTGTGTGTGTGTGTGTGTGTGTGTGTGTGTGTGTGTGTGTGTGTGTGTGTGTGTGTGTGTGTGTTGTGTGTGTGTGTGTGTGTGTGTGTGTGTGTGTGTGTGTGTGTGTGTGTGCGCGCGCTTGAGTGGATACCTGTCTCGAGAAGGTGACGGTCAAGGATATGTTTGGAACGAGTTTATTGCTACACCGAATGAGTGTATAAAAACGTTGTCAGGTCATCCCAGCCTCTGACGTACTAGGAATGGTTGGTGAAGGTTTTGATGGCAAGGGTTATACGTACGTCTTTGCATCTGTGTTTTGCTAGACTTTCATTCCGTCACCCTAATAAAGAAACTGCCTAAGTAATTTTTCGGCAATTTCTGGATTTTTGCCTAAATCAATTCTTTATCCTGTGGCGCATCTATTGGTATAGTCGCCAATGTCATTTGTAGGGTGTGAGTGGTCAAAATATAAACGGATAAACAATGCATTGATATCAAAATTAAGAAAATGAGTAAGTTTTTTTTTATTTCCCGAAAAGTAGAAAAAATTACTTAGTTTCTTTATGCGTGTGACGATATGGTCCCTTTGTTGGATCCACACACACTGCTGCCTGAGTTCATTCTGACATGGTGGCAATTTGTACCGTGAAGAAACTGAAGTGTCTGGATAGGTATCGAGTATCAAGTATCAAGTATCGTATTTGATCCATCCCTTGCTTATGGAACGAAGTAGAAGAAAAATAAGTAACTATAGTATGTCTCAACAGCTGATTTTCCCTTTGAACTTTTTTACGATTTTTGAACTTTATGAGGAGGCGGTGTTTTCTCAAGGATAACAAGTCTGTTGATGTTAACTTATTCTCTCATCATATAAGAATAAATTTGACAATCTATGCATAACTAAATGCTATACAAGAGTCATTAATGAATTCCTTAAAAGTTAGTTGATGGCTCGAGGGTTGGAAGTAGTAATTTAGAAGGTGCAGCGGGCGAATGTTGGAAAGATACGATACTTGGATGCTATCTAGATCACCCGCTCGTACCGACAGCGACGTTGTTGACGATACAAATTGCCACCACGCCAGAATGAACTCAAGTAGAAGTTAACCCCTTCACGCCCAGATCTTTTCTTTGCTGTATAAAATCGTCTATTGTTAGCCATAAAATTACGAAAAGTAACTTAATATACCAAATTAGCTAGTGGACAAAGGTACTAAGCAGGTCATATCTATTAAAATATTGCTTATATTCACTAAAATTGTCTAATGGTACCCAAATTTCAATGGAAATTACGTTGTGGGTCTCAAGGGGTTAAGCGGGATTTCAAGGGCTGCTGCATGCGAACTCGTCTCTACCACAGAGCCACCCTGACGGGCATGTGTGGAATGCAATATAGGAAGGAAACAAATGATCGTAGGTAAGGTAACAGAATAATCTAATCATTCTTACCTAAAACTCTTTGTTACTTTTTTTCTAACTATTTCCTATCGGATTACCTGGGCAGGCCTGGCAGGAGCGGGGTAACCCCACACCTGTTGGCCTCCGGCAGTCACCCACACCCCGCCCTGTAGGCATACCGCAGTTTTTACCCGTCTTCAAGGTCACGTTGTAAAGGTCAGCCTATCGTGGACATATGCCATGCGTGAAGTCACAACCTCTCGTCAGATTGTTACGCAACTGATCACCCGTGCCAGATGCTTATATATAATCATAATTCATATATGCGAGAGATGTTATATACGAAATAGAATATGGTTGTCTATAAGTAATCAAAACTGAATTCATATCTGCGTGAGAGGTTATGCAAATTGGAACCCAGTCATACCTTACCCAGCGTATTGCCAGGGTAAAACAGAGTATGGGGAGGGGAGGGGAGGGGAGGGGAGGGGAAGGGAGGGGAGGGGAGGGAAGGAAGGATAGATACCTTAAAACAAGCCTGTGCAACCTGCGGCCCTACGTATAAGTCTTTTGATGCGGCCCAATCCTTTAGATAGTATTAACATGCAGTGCGGCCCTCGGGAAGCAGCCTAAGAATTAACACTAACTCTTATATTTACCTCAAATTAATCCTTTATTCCTAAAATTTCGGTTCGGCCACTGAGAGAGAGAGAGAGAGAGAGAGAGAGAGAGAGAGAGAGAGAGAGAGAGAGAGAGAGAGAGAGAGAGAGAGAGAGAGAGAGAGAGAGAGAGAGATAAGATAAGATGTTCATCCTATCTAGACACTTTGCAAGTACCAACTACAAGGTTATTGACTATACAAAGCGCCGCCACGTCAGCACGAACTAGGCGGACTCGAACCGCTGACCGAATGCACAGAGAGAGAGAGAGAGAGAGAGAGAGAGAGAGAGAGCGCGCGTCGCATATCAGTCAGGTCTAATACGTGTGTAAATGACACAAAGATACCAACTTCTGGTTAGTGAAGGTGTGAATGAATATTTTATTGTTGTGTACATCCTGCAACATTCGGTTTTTTCGTATTTCATTCACAGGCATGTGGTTAGTTACTTAAGTATACTATCATGCTATCCAGTGCTAACGTGTGGTGAACGATCTGTGTACCCGGAACCTACCCTGTTCCAGACCCAGTAACCTGGTAACTAGGGTGTACTGTAGTGTGGACGCGCGGCCCTCCAAGGCACAGTCCATAGACCTGGACTGCACACGCGATAATGTTTTGAATTGCGGGGCTGCATAGGGGCCTGCGGGGCGCCCGACAAAGAGATTTAGTGGTCTATGGACTATCATATAGACTGGTTTATCAGTATATATGATATACTGTAATCTTCGTAAATGTTTGTTCTATAATACTATCAAATAAAAAACAGTAAAACACGCTAAAGAAATGCCATTACGAGACTATGAAGAAATATGCATGAACTTAATATTCACTTAACTCTTCGCCATTTAAAACTTTGCGAGTCAACTTTTATCATGAAGGGTGTCAATAGAAGCGCAATTTTATTAGCTTTCCATTGCTATATTTAGTTATCTGATAAATGAATTAGAACCATGCATAAATTAGCGTTAACTAAATAAATAAAATCATCTATCGGGTAATTTTCCCGATTGATGATGTTATTTATTTACTTATATATTTCGTTTTCTGATAAATTAATTAGCACCATGTATAAATTAGCGTTGACTAAATAAATAACCTAATCAATCGGGAAAATTACCCGATTGATGATTTTATTTATTTAGTTAACGCTAATTTATGCATGGTTCTAATTAATTTATCAGATAACGAAATATAGCAATGGAAAGCTAATAAAATTGCGCTTCTATTGATACCCTTCATGATAAAAGTTGACTCGCAAAGTTTTAAATGGCGAAGAGTTGAAGTGAATATTAAGTTCATACATATTTCTTCATAGTCTCGTAATGGCATTTCTTTAGCGTGTTTTACTGTTTTTTATTTGATAATATTATAGAACAAACATTTACGAAGATAACAGTATATCATATATACTGATAAACCAGTCTATATGATCCGTATATATATATATATATATATATATATATATATATATATATATATATATATATATATATATATATATATATATATATATATATATATATGAATCCGAGCGGCCCTCCGACTTCAGGCCCTTGTGCGACAGGCCGATATTCCGTGCGCAGTCCAGGTATACAGTGGTCTATGCAAGGTAAACAAACTGATTGTTTACCTTGGGTCTATGCACAGTCATAACTCGTGGCCATTTGTTCAAAAAGGTTGCACACCCTTGTCTTAAAACTTGAAGACCCTGGAGATCCAGAGTTCTTTTAGACTAAGTGGGCGGGCAGCTCTACACGGACAGTACGAAAACATCACTTACGTGGCGATAAAAACTGAACCCAACCTGATTACAGTCCAGATCAATGAATGTTTTATAAAGAAAACGAGGCTATCCACCCAAGTTATGGTTGTTTTTTCTTTCCCTTTTTTTAATAATTGATTTCAGCTACCTATACGTAACTACTAATAGTGAGAAAGATCTATACTGTATAATAAGGTACGTATGTATACTATAAAGAAATCTATACTGTTCTCATATGATGCATGTTTATATTTACTTGAAATCTTTTTCGAGACTAACTTCAGGCCCTATGTTATGTGGCGCCATACTCCTTTCATATATCTATTTTCTGCACTTATTAATTAAAGTAGGATAAATCAGCTAATTCTCTGAGGTGTTTCTAAGAGAAGTATTGTCGGTTTCGTTCCACTGGTAGTACACGCTCTTGAGATTCTAGTGATCCTTCCTCGATGCTCCCATTGAACCAGACAGAGACAATTATGAAATTAAATGCCTATCAAATTTTGTATTATATATATTTCATTCAATAGGTTAATGGCAATTTGTGATATGAGTAAAAAATGCTCCCCTCGGTGGTGCCACTCCATAATCATTCCAGACGTGCCTTTGACCCCCTGAGGCCCAGAACTTAATGTCCATTGTAATGTGGGTACCATCAGACAATTTTTTGTGAATATAAGCAATATTTTATAGATATGACCTGTTTAGTACCCTTGTCGACTAACTAATTTGGTATATTCAGTTACTTTTCGTAATTTTATGGCTAACAACAGACGATTTTATATAGCAAAGGAAAGATCTGGGCGTGAAGGGGTTAAGTTCCTCCCATGGGCTGCCTTTCATGCCAAGGAAAGTGAAGAATAGGGATGCCCAGCTTGCTTACACTTGACCAAGAGAAAGGACGATATATATATCATTATTAACAAAATATTTCTCAGCAGATGGATAGATTGGGTTTCTGAATGCTGCACATTATTCAAAGGAAACGCAGGAGGGACAACTTCAAGCCGTTTGCTGTAATATCCCAGTAGATTGTAGCGAAAGCTACGATATTGAAACACAATGCTGTGGTCGAGAAACAAAAAAAATGAAGTCAATCAGTGAAAAATTAGAAAATGGTAACGATTGTTTCTTATAATAGACCATAATACAGGAGATCACTCCTCGAAAAATACACAAAGCCTTTTGAAAACATCATAGTAGAGGCACAAATTACGCCATGTCAGATTTAGGAGGAGACAAATATTGCTATTGGTTATCTTTAAAGGTAGATCTGTCTTTCTTCTCAATAATTCTCAGACTTGATGCGAGTAGACAGGAGGTTCTCTATATAGCTTTGTGAATGCTGTTGCCTCGTGGCACCCTACACCTATAGACGCAACGCTTCATAAGAAAGAAACGTCTTATTTCCGTGTTCCTCCTGAGAGCACAGAACACTGTCAATGCGGAAGTACGCCAAATCTGAAGGACGAAGTGCAACTTTTTCTCACCACTGATGGGAAGGTTACATTAAAGGGAGCATGGAGAGATGGATGACAGCTTAAGGGAGAGTGCCTCGGAGGGTTCAATGAGATAAAGTTATGCGAATATGAACAAGAGCAGTTGCAATGCATCTTGTTGCCTTGGCTTTGCGTTGACGTACGGCGCACACATGCTACTCCACGGTACAACTTTTTACTGTTTGAAAATGCATTGGTTTCTGTGGTGATCACATAGCCACAAGTGCAACAATTCTAGTTCAAGTGATTTTTTCAGTAAGAAATCTCGACTGGAACTTGATGCACAACATCTCTCGGCTATTATACTGGTTTTTGTTTTGGCAAGATTGTTTAAAAGGCATGAAAGAAAAAGTGCGTGCGCGTGTGTGTGAGTGTGAGTGTGTGTGTGTGTGTGTGTGTGTGTGTGTGTGTGTGTGTTGATAATCATGCTCGTGCCTTCTTACAAAAGCATCTTGGGTTGTCAACTTTCTTCGCGTCCCTGCATGGTGACCATTTTTGTTAACTTCCTCTCATCTTTTATCAACAAGAACAGTCATTCTTTGAACTCCTTTCATCAGAAGTGCTTTTGACTTCATAAAAAAAATATCACTAATGGGTCCTTGGATACCCTTCCCTGGTCGTCCATTTATGGTTTTGAGGCCTCGGCTCTAACCTTACTCCCCTACACTCTCAGAAATAAGGGGTACATTAAGGGTAGAATTGTTACATCGCACCATCACTACCCTTTTTAAACCCTATATCCAGGCTGGAGGGTAGATGCTGCCGATTATACCCTTCATCTACCCTTTATCTACCCTTTTTAGACGAGAGGGTTGGTAAAGGGTATATTTGCGTCGATCCGAAAGGGTATATTTGTAAGGGTTGAAAAAGGGTAGCAGTATTTCATCACTACAAATACCCTTTTCCTACCCTTTTTTTCTAAGTGTGTATGCTACTACCACAGTCTACTACTGCATTGTTTTGATCTTATACTTTCAGCGAATAGTTTGTTTATATAATTCACTATTAGAAGTAGAACGTTTTTGTCCATTACCGGGTGGAAATTTACCTATATGTTGATGTTTTTGTATACATATCCTATATATAGTGTCACAAATCATACCCTTTAGTCCAGCATAAAGTTATAAAAGCTGCGTCAATACGATATGAAGTGGTAGTCTCGCACGAATCTCATTAGAGCATAGAACATAAGAAAATAAGGAAGCTACAAGAGGCCGTGAGACCTATACGAGGAAGTCCCTGTTCCTCCTATTATCATTACTTATTATTCATGCCATTAGTTTTTTCCCGGTGAAGAACCTCGAACGAATATGACATGCCCTCCTAATAATATTTTTTAAACGACAATAGCTGACAATAACTGCTACGACAATAAAAATAATAAGTGCACATGCGATGACAATGACAAAGTAAAATACTATGTAATAAATTAAACATAGGAAAGAAAACTGTCTAGGGATAAACGCTCCAATGGATTTATATTATTTTCTTTAACTAAACACTTAATAACGAAGAACTAGGCTTGAGTCACCCTGATTACATGAACCTACATCATTTAACTCAGGATTATAAGATGGCTGATGACGACACCATCCAGGGCTGCAGCGCAACCTTGAAAGATATATATGAATGGAATCAGTGTGACTTACGAAACATTCTCCATTCACTTTTGTAATCTGTTAAATCTTCATTCTCTCTCCCGCGTGTGAGTGACGAGCCTTAAGGGTGCCTTGCCGGACATCATGGTCAAGGCCGTGGGAGGGACGCTGGGTCGCCGCAGATATACTGACATACAGAAGCTAAGGTGCTGCAAGTACATATCACTAAAAACTGTCTTGTTTAGCCACACAAGAAGTATGTCATGTTGCACCCACATAACAGATAAAGCCAATGGCGAGAAGGCTCAGCACTATACTACAAAGTTACAAAAAATTACTAATCCAGGCAGTTTTGCACAAGGGACGTATACGGAAAGCATGATATGTCCAAGAAGTGTATCTGATCTACATTTCCACCCGCGGAACAAAGGCATTGCCAAGAAGTGTATCTGATCTACATTTCCACCCGCGGAACAAAGGCATTGCCAAGAAGTGTATCTGATCTACATTTCCACCCGCGGAACAAAGGCATTGCCAAGAAGTGTATCTGATCTACATTTCCACCCGCGGAACAAAGGCATTGCCAAGAAGTGTATCTGATCTACATTTCCACCCGCGGAACAAAGGCATTGCCAAGAAGTGTATCTGATCTACATTTCCACCCGCGGAACAAAGGCATTGCCAAGAAGTGTATCTGATCTACATTTCCACCCGCGGAACAAAGGCATTGCCAAGAAGTGTATCTGATCTACATTTCCACCCGCGGAACAAAGGCATTGCCAAGAAGTGTATCTGATCTACATTTCCACCCGCGGAACAAAGGCATTGCCAAGAAGTGTATCTGATCTACATTTCCACCCGCGGAACAAAGGCATTGCCAAGAAGTGTATCTGATCTACATTTCCACCCGCGGAACAAAGGCATTGCCAAGAAGTGTATCTGATCTACATTTCCACCCGCGGAACAAAGGCATTGCCAAGAAGTGTATCTGATCTACATTTACACCCGCGGAACAAAGGCATTGCCAAGAAGTGTATCTGATCTACATTTACACCCGCGGAACAAAGGCATTGGTTCAAAGATCGCATCCACAATCTCGTTTGCGATTACGCGAACATCCGTATTTGCATTCGTAAATCAGTTTTTTTCTCTCTCCATCAAAATCTGCATCAGCATTTCTATCACGACAAAGAGAATGTAGCGGATATATGGAGATAAGAAACATTCATATTATATGTATATATATTATGCTGTTTGTCTAATCAAAGTTTGTCAGAACACATTTGTTCTAATTCCGTGGTTTAGAAGCGATCCACCGTGCTAAAGGGAAGACAGAGCAATTCTTTTCTCTCTCTTTCTCTTTTTCCAACACACTCACACCACACCCACGAAATTTCCTCATGTTAGTGTTGTCGGATATTCAAAGATTTTCTAAGGCGAGACAATACTATCTGCACCTTCACCACCACCACCACCAGCAGCATCAACAGCATCACTAAGGTGCTGCTAAGATGAGGTGGATGTGTATAGAAGCCTTGCCCCGAAGGCCGCCCGGTGTGTGGGTCATGCGTGAAGATGACACTCCCGCAAGGCCGCGAGGGAGGAACCAGTTTGCGTTGACCCAGTGGCCTTGTCTCCTGGCAGGGTCATGGAGGCTTCTCTCTCCCTCCAGCGACAGGCGACTGGCGGGCTGCCGGCACCGTGTTGTGGTGTGTGCTGGGGTGAAGTGTACGTCTGATTGTGGATATGGGATGTGGATGTGGATGGTGGTAGCTGATTCATGTAATCATCTCCTGTCTGTTGACGTTCCCTGCTCCCCGGGTTGGAAGGAGGAGCGCGGCGTGACATTATCAATTATTTGCTTTAGTACTTAAGTTCATTCCCTCGTCCATATATTATGTTGTTTTTCTTGTATGCCTTCGGGTGAGAATAAAATTATTATAATAATTATTGTTATTGGCGTGGAGCACTTGGGGTTGATTAGTGTTCAGCTGTTTAATGATAGGTAAATTGCAGTTTTCATTAATCACTGAGACAAAATACACCTTTCTGAGAGTTCATTCCAAGTGAAGCTTTTACTACGTTGCTGAGGCATTACTTAGGTTGTAGTGGTGTTACTGGACTGCTCTTCCCTCGTCGTGTCTTGCCAGTCACTGCTCCTCCCAAGGTGACGGCATGACCGTGCATCCGGAATAGGAAAATACACCAAGTTACGACACGAGGGTTTTCCCATTGGAGAAAACATCATATTGGCGAACACATTCTCGTCTGGTGGTAGTTAATGCAAACATGTACTGAACATGTGCATTGTTCTCCGAAGCATCGTTGCTATAACAGTTTGCATTTTTCGCTGCACTGACTTACAAAAACCGCAGGAATCTCTCGAGGGATGGGACGGCAAGGCATTAGATTATCAAGTGATCACTGGTTTACTGATTATCAAATAGTCATTTCCATATCATACCACATACCATAATTATATGGTTAAAAAAATATAGAAAAAAATTGGTAATGGGCCTGATGACTGGAAAACACACACACATACGCACACGCACGCACACATATATACACACACACAGCAGGACTGCGTGGCTGGCACAAGAGTTATTGAGTGCGGAGGAAGGCATGCAGCTCTCCTTCCCACCTGTCAGTTGCTGGGAATCTCATTTAGTCTCAATGTGACTGACCTTCAGTGTAAGTCTTAAAGGCGCGGCCATGCATCTGTATTCCTCGCAAGTTTGAACCCCTTGAGTCCCAGAACGTAATTTCCATTGTAATTTGGGTACCATTAGACGATTTCAATTAATGTAAGCAATATTTTATAGATAATGACCTGTTAAGTATCTTTGTCCACTAACTAATTTGGTATATTCAGTTACTTTTCGAAATTTTATGGCTCGACTACATACATATTTTTATAGTAAAGGAAAGATCTGGGCGTGAAGCGGTTAAAGCTCTCAAAAGATATGAATTATGATTGGGGTTTCCGCTAATTCCACTGCTGCAAGAAAGGAAACAGTGCTCTTCTTGAGGAGCGATTAGAACAATGGCAGACTATTTAATGAGACAGGCATGTCGTCCTTCCTCGTCCCGTTCACCTCCAGCGCGAGGTCTGCCTGACGCTTCACTCTGCCCGCCTCCCTCCCACCTTGCATGCACGATCAAACCCTCGAGCTCCATTCTTTTCTTTTACAATGTGTTCCTCTCATTTCCGTCCCATTTTGTACTACTTTCCCCTCACCTTCTTATATATTCTCTCTCTTCTCTTCCTTTTCCTCCTTACTTACTCTCCATAACTTCTTGTTCATTATTTATTTCACTCTTCTTCACTTCCTTCCCTTCACTTCCCTTACTTTCACATAAACCTTCCATGAGTACTCAAGCCACTCTGCCAAAACTTCCTGCTACGCTTTCAATAAGTAATTATGACAAAAGACTGTCGTGTGGAATCTTAATAAAAAATAAAATAAAAAAAAACTCATCTCAGTTAATTATGACAAAAGACTGTCGTATGGAATCTTAATAATACAAAAAAAACCCATCTCAGTTAATTATGACAGAAAACTAGTATGGAATCTATAAAAAAGAAAAAAAAATATCTCAGTTTGGTATACATTAGACATTTTTGTATATAAGTATTCTTTAGTCATGCATACACTGGTTTCTTGACTAAGACTAAAAAAAGTGTTACGCTATGCAACCCATTTATCTAGCACACATGGCATCCCCAACTGTACGTCCTTGTCCTTGTACTCATGACTAAAACACGCAGTTCAGTCCATTTTTACGTACTTTGCAATACTAGTACAAGGTCCTCCGCGAGCGTGTCCTCAGGGCTCAACCATGAAGGTCTGGTTTTTGCCGTGACGCTGGGCTGGAGGACGCCTTGTGCGGGTACGGAGGAAATAGAGAGCCTCTTCCCCTCGGCTGCTTGGCTCGGGTATATAATAACAGTGGTCAGAATCTCAATACCGGGACGCATATTCCCGTTTCCTGGAAGAGTATGTCGCGTTTACTCTTGAACACGTCAGGTTAGGTTACGGTTAGGGTATGTTGGATTTCCTGGAACTAGTATGGGTAACTTCCTGTGGGAATTACAATGAGAGTATTTTCGAGATTATCCTATGGTTAGTTTCGGAGCTACAGCCAAGCGTCTGCACTCGGAAACCACATACTCACATAGAGTTGGGGAATATGCTGCCGGGACGTATTTCGAACACAAGCATGCAGCAGGAAGAGGCTTCAAGATGGGACTATAATATATCATGCCCATCTTATATCAAAGGAATGATAACCGCCCCCCCCCCCCCCCCCCAGTACAGCCTTGAAGATAAATATTTCTGATGATATTTAACTTATTTCATTTAAACGATGGTGAAAAATAATGATGGTAGAAGTCAGATCAATTAGCGATTAACAACTTAACAGTCAACTTTTTGTCTTCTTTTTTGACGTGAAGGTTAACAGTTCCTTAATGGGTGTGGTGGGCAGTGGCACGGCCTTCTTTATACAAGGCCTGAGCGATGGGCCGTGACGTCAGCAGCCTCAGTCATCTCCCTCGCTCCGTCCTCTCCCTCCCTTCCCTTCCCTTCACCTCTACACCCTTCCCTTCCCCTCTACACCCTTCCCTTCACCCCTACACCCCTCCCTTCACCTCTACACCCTTCCCTTCACTCCCTATCCTTCCCTTCACCCCTACACCCTTCACTCCCTATCCTTCCCTTCACCCCTACACCCTTCACTCCCTATCCTTCCCTTCACCCCTACACCCTTCCCTTCCCAAGGATAGGGAGTGAAGGGAAGGGTGTAGGGGTGAAGGGAAGGGTGTAGGGGTGAAGGGAATGGTGTAGGGGTGAAGGGAAGGGTGTAGGGGTGAAGGGAAGGGTGTAGAGGGGAAGGGAGGGGTGTAGGGGTGAAGAGAAGGGTGTAGGGGTGAAGGGAAGGGTGTAGAGGGGAAGGGAAGGGAAGGGAGGGAGAGGACGGAGCGAGGGAGATGACTGAGGCTGATGACGTCACGGCCCATCGCTCAGGCCTTGTATAAAGAAGAGGCAGTGGGCAGCTGGTTTACGAGCGTCTTGGGTATTTGTGGGAGGGGTTTCAGGAGGATCGCAAGGTAGACGTTGTAGATGCAAGGCCAGAACGGAGGGAGGAATGGCAATCAAGGCAGACGAACTTAACGCATCTATAGACTTAATGGCAGCGACTGTATGAAGAAAACCCACTGTGAGGCGAAAAAAACAGAGAGTTGAGTGACAGGAGGACAGGAGAAATACTAAGGGCGTTTTCTGCGGGGATCCTGATTGCAACCGAGACATTTTCGGTTGCTCAAATTTCGATCCCTGTTCAACCATCCAGGGAAGACGATTGGCCCGACCCGCAATCATTTGTTGTTGTTGTTGTGACCGTTTGCAACCGAAAATTTTCCGATTGCAACCAAAAATCCCCCGCAGAAAACCACTCAAGGCATTGCGAGGAATGGAATACGTGTAGGGGAGAGCGGGGCAGGTTGCATCGAGGGTAGGTTGCATCATTGCCTCTAACTCGCATTCACTTTTTTTTATTATTATTATTGTCGTAGTTGTAGTAGTAGTAGTTTATAGTAGTAGTAGTAGTAGTAGCAGTAGTAGTAGTAGTAATAGTAGTATGAAGACGATGTACGTGTGATAACATGCGAGTTAGAGGCAATGATGCAACCTACCCTCGATGCAACCTGCCCCGCTCTCCCCTATTAAACAATCTATGGACAAGAGCAATTGGAGTCTCTGTTATCAGGACCACTTCTTTAACCCCTTAAGACCCAGAACGTAATTTCCATTGTAATTTGGGTACCATTAGACGATTTTTAGTTATTATAAGCAATGTTTTATAGTTATAACCTGTTTCGTATCCTTGTCGACTAACTAATTTGGTATATTCAGTTACTTTTTGTAACTTTATGGCTCGACAACATATAATTTTTTATAGCAAAGGAAAGATCTGGGCGTGAAGGGGTTAAGGGAGTACGTAAGTCTGTATAGGCGGCCTTGGACAATTGTGCCATAGAGTTAAAGAGGAACTAGAACCTATCACGTGTTTCAGAATCTTGTCCCCCAACTCTTGTCAACAACTTGTCCCCCTTCTGCAGACAGCCTCGACCCGCCGCCCCACGCCCCCACCCTTTCCACTACAGTACTCACCCAATAAGAATGAAAACAAGAAGTCCCTCGCATCTCTCCCTCACAGCTAAAGTCGAGCTTCCAGTCTTCTTTGTTAAGGTGGCAAGGACGTCCACCGCATTTGTGTTCCTAATGAGAGTATGAGACGAGGTGCACATTCCTCAAGGAGAATTAACTAGGAGGGGGAGATGGCTCGATTATTTAGGAGTCATGAGATTCATAACGGAGAGGAGGGAAGGAGTATTGTAATAAGTCAACGCGTCACGTATATGCATCATTCCATTTACAGCCAATACATGTATAACTTGATCTATGATCTTGACGTCACTTAAAAAGTCACGGATGGACAAGACACTACACCTACATGTTAGAAATGCGACCTACAATGTGGCTATTGGTGTGACCGGTCACTCATCTGTGGCACAAGCTGAATCTCATAAACGTGCATCCAGCAAAAAGAGGAAAGATGAATGATGATAGGCTAAACGGCAGGATAGATTCCAACACCACTGTTACAACTCTCCTACGTTCGACAAGAGGATAAGGTTTCGTAAACTGGTGGAGCAGACGTCGCCTATGGAAACATTGAAGGTTGCCTTCAAGGCGGCCACCCAAGAACTGCCCAGCCATCGCCAGTTTGCACGGAGCTCCGTTGAGTGGCAAACGTGGCTGGAGGGTTCAGCAAGCGTGAAGGTGAAAGGTCATTGGCACTGTGGTGACTCACTACCTTCCCAAGGTTTAATCTGGCATGTAATGGTGTTTTCCTCTAAGGAAACCTGTATCACTGTATGATGAGGCTCCTTTCTGAGGACCTCAGAATGGTCTGAATCAACTTCATGCATGTGACCAAACCTAATAATTATCATCGATTCCGCCACGAGATGCCGTGATAGGCTCGGGGCTGCTCCAGCATCCTGGCAAAACAACCACAAGTATTCTCGCCTGACTGCTGAGACTAACCCACGACCAAGTGCAATCATTATAATATCATCCTGGCTGCTCCACTGATAGGAGGTCGATGATAGTCTCTTGATCACGGGCTAAATCGCGTTATATCAGGGTCATAAAAAGATAAATACCCATGGGACGCAGTGCTTCTTGTCTCTTCTTATGGATACCACTTCAGGAAACTAAAAGAAACCGCTGGTGTTGCCGCGGGGGCTGTGTGAAGGCTGAGGGGCGAGGACGTGTGAGGGGAAGACGTGCGCACCAGCAGCAGCTCTTTGTTCCTCGGGTCCTCCCACAGAAAAAAATACGTATGTTCGAGTTTCTGTATTTCAAAAATTTGACGCACATATGCATTTCAAATTCATATCTTTAATTAATTATCCTAAGAGGTGTATTAAATGCTTATCATGATACTTGGTTCTAGTTATTCGAGCCTCTGGGGCTGTTGATGGGGCTGTGATGCCCAATGGATGGTGTTGGGCAGGTCACGCGCGCCAGTGCCTTGATGCAGCGCCGTCAACACATTTGTCATCGGCTCATTATATAAAACACACCGTAGAGATTTTACTTTTTTATTCCTATATTGAGAATGTCTAATTAGCACCGTATATTAGTGTTACTTCATCTTTGGAGATGATAACTAAGAACCCAACCTTGAGGGCAGAGTGACAGCTGGATTCTTAGGCGAATTGGTTCAGTTAGTGATCAGCAGTTTTATGTACAAAGCATCACAGAGATCTTTGTAATCTACGTTGCTTCAGTTGAATGTAGTACTTATACTTTTATATATTGCAAGACATTTAAGGGATCAAATTGAAGCTGCAGGGATAAAACTCTTGCTTCACAGAGACTTGTTATTTTCATCTGACTCTCTAACATGTCAAGTCAGGGTCTATAAGGGTTAATAAGGGTGCAGTTATCAGGTTTTATATACGTATTTCAAGACATTTTAGGGATCAAATTAAAGCTGCAGGGATAAAACTCTTGCTTCACAGACTTGTTAAAACAGGAACTACCACGTGTAGGTCTCGCGGCCTTTTATAGCTTCCTTAGTTTCTTATGTTCTTATGTTCTTGAGGAGAAGGGGTAACATGAGCTTGTAAAAAGATAAACAGGTATTCCCAGCGTCCTCCACCTATGAACAACAGGCAATCCCCCGGGCTACTATATCTAAAAACACTGAACATTCTTGGGCTGTCCTTCATGTTAATCTTGTTCTCCATAAGCTCCAGTAAAATCAGCTTGCATGAAGCGGCGTTTTACATTGCCTCTGGAGTTTTCTTTTCTTCCCAGTAACTGTCTGTGTAAAGGCCTTGTTCGATCAACCCTGGTAATATTTTTTTTTTATCTCGGAATGCACCCTTACATAGCACTTCTAAACAATGTAGGATTACAGGCTATTTACAGGAACTACCTCGTGTAGGTCTCACGGCCTCTTGTAGCTTCCCTATTTTCTTATGTTCTTATTAGTCTTTCAACTCCTCTTTATATACCTGGATAACTTCAGGTTTTTCACAGACTACCATAAATTTCCATCTCACGACCACACATTATCATGTTAACCCCTTGAGGCCCAGAACTTAATTTTCATTGTAATTTGGATACCATTAGACGATTTTAATTAATATAAGCAAGATTTTATAGATTACTAGCCGCAAAGCCGCCCTCCGGCCGGACTTTTTGGCTAGCTCCTGCGGAGGGCTATTGGTGGGCCTTCGGCCCACCAAACACAGACTCTCCAGATAGCCCCTTCTAACTTTCCTGAAATCATGGATGTAGAAATGTATGTATTAACGCCAACCCATTCACATCACCCCCAACCCATTCACTCATCATTACCCATCACCCCCCACCCATTCACTCACCCATTACCCATCACCCCCCACCCATTCACTCACCCATTACCCATCACCACACACCCATTCACTCACCCATTACCCATCACCCCCCACCTATTCCCTCACCCATCACCCCCAACCCATTCACTCACCCATTACCCATCACCCCCCACCCATTCACTCACCCATTACCCATCACCACACACCCATTCACTCACCCATTACCCATCACCCCCCACCTATTCCGTCACTCATCACCCATCACCCCCCACCCATTCACTCACCCATCATCCCACACCCATTACCCATCACCCCACCCATTACCCATCACCCTACATCAAGGTTTCCTCAATTCTCGCAACCCACTTTTTTTTCACAATTCTCGCTAATAGGCTGCTAAAAAAAAAAAAAGAAGAAAGTGATCGAATCATCCCATAAGTGGGCTTAAAACCTTCCCCTGGTCAACCTGGTTTCAAAACTGTGCCATATGATGGGATTGCGCCACGGGGGACGGAACCTAGAGCGGACACACACACACACACACACACACACACACACACACACCACACACACACACACACACACACACACACACTTTCGCTTATATTATTATAGATGACCTGTTTAGTATTCATGTCCATTATGTAATTTGGTATATTAAGTTATTTTTCGTAATTTTATGGCTAACAACAGACGATTTTCTATTGCAAAGGAAAGATCTGGGCGCGAAGGGGTTACAATGAGTGGTTTTCTGCCTCATCCTTGGCTCAAAACATTCCCTGCATGATGTCCTTCTATGAGGATCTACATTGTCATCCAGCTTATGCACGTTACCCAATGTCTTCACTCCTTCATCTCTTTCGCTGGACGTCTCTGGATCAGTCATTGTTCTTCTATCTTCCTGGTCTATGTTATATTACGACATGGGTAATGACCATACCCTTGAACAGTTGTTTTTTGTCTTCTCTTTATGGAACGGAAACTTGAAAGAATTTTTCTGTATATTTTGTTGTTGTTCCCGGCTAATGTTATTATCATGTAGGGAAGGAAACTATATATATATACCACTCCCAACAGACCAGAGGCTCTCAACTAGTGGGCAATTTCTCCTGATGGGGTAATTTCAAGGTTCAAGGGGACTAATTGGGACCACATATTAACCCCTTCGCGCCCAGATCTTTCCTTTACTATAAAAAATTGTATGTTGTTGAGCCATAAAATTACGAAAAGTAACTTAATATATCAAATTAGTTAGTCGACAAGGATACTAAACAGGCCATATCTACAAAATATTGCTTATATTCACAAAAAATCGTCTAATGGTACCCAAATTACAATGGAAATTACGTTATGGGTCTCAAGGGGTTAATGGTAGACTTAAAATGTTGAAATACTGATTTTCTTAATACCTCCGAGCTGCGCAGGGGCACAACACGCAGGGGCACAACACGCAGGGGCACAACACGCAGGGGCACAACACGCAGGGGCACAACACGCCAGGGCATTTTTTTACATCATAACTGGGCGACCAAAATGTCTCCCAGTGATGAATAAATGTCGCCCAGTAAGGACATTTTTAAGCTACTAGGCGACAAGATTTCTTTTATTATTGCCCATATCATCTTGTGCAGCCATCTATAACCCGTCGATTGTTTGCGAAGTGAAATTTTGTGTGTGCCACTGGAAGATTCATAAACACAGCATGGAAAGGGAGGGGAGGGGTCACACAGCATACAAAATGGGGAAGATGATAATTATTACCAAAAAGTTGTATTTTAATAGGTATGCCTACTACCACCCTTCTGGATATCCAAGGAATGCCGCCCAGTAATATTTGCTTAAAAAATGCTCTGCAACACGCAGTATAAATTAGTTGTCTGCTGCAAATGTAATAGAAGAAAAAAATTTAAGTATTGTGTATTATATTTCGAATGAACCTTTTGAGTCAAACAATCTTGGAAAGGGGGAAATGGCATCCTGACTTGTGGATAAAAGAGTGCACGGGGCAATAAAGGTTGAGAGCCACTGCGGCATAACGGTGCATGGCCCTTGTTAAAGGGGGAAAAAGGATATAGTAGTGAATAGTAGTGAAGTTTATCCGCTTCCTGAATCTGCGTCACCTCTTGTTTGGTGGGAAAATTTGTTGATGATGCAAAAAGAAAATAATGTAATTAAAAGTATATCCAAATTAAAGATCCACTTTCAATATTTTTCAAACATATGATGTTTTTCATTTGATGCCTACTATGCTTCTCTTACGAGTATGTGTATTTAAGTATTTTTGGCAAAGTTAAATTTGTTATCTCTCTCTCTCTCTCTGATGAGCACGACAATTATCAGCGCAAACAAGATTTTCAAGGCCAAGAGGGCGTAGCCAGATGAATCCCAATAGGCTGCCGCGGGACACTCCACTTCATACCACGTACGCGCGGGACAAAAAGGCTGCAAGTAAAGGCTGTGTTTTCCAGTTATGAAATGTTACACCACGCCGCGTAACGGTTGCAATGAGGCAGCGATTAAATGTTAAAGCTAAAAAAAAAGAGGGATTTTGAATGTTACTTGTTCCCGTGGCATAAAAGCGATTCTGTCAGGTTATTACTGCTTCCTTGACCCTTGGGATAGGGTGTGTGTGTCTGTGTGTGTGTGTATTCATCTAGTTGTATTTTACAGGGCCAGAGCAACGCTCGTATGGCCCCATCTCCATATCAACATTTATTTTTCTCATTCATCTTTAGTATTGGCCGAAGCCACCACCCCGGGAGGGGGGTCACAAACCCCCGGCTAACACCCGGTACCCATTCACTACTGGGTGGACAGGGGCTCGGGTTTTAAGGAAACAGCCCAACTGTTTCCGCTCCGCCCGGGGATCGAACCCGGGACTTCTCGGTTGTGAATCGAGCGTGCTTCCCCTACACTACGGAGTACCCCGAGTAGTCCTGTGTACAGAGTACACACACAGTGTGTGTGTGTGTGTGTGTGTGTGTGTGTGTGTGTGTGTGTGTGTGTGTGTGTGTGTGTGTGTGTGTGTGTACATAACCACTCACTGTCTACGCGAGGCGGACTCGCGATCGCCAGTTTCACCCTCCCGGTGCGAGATTGATCAAAGCTCTTAATGACCGATCTTTGGGTAATGGTGGGATCTCACAGATCACGTGACGGTGACACACCCCCATCCTCTTGCTCAAGGGAGACAGTATAAACACCCGAATTTGTCAGTGAAAAATCCTCGGGAGCGAACAGGGATTCGAACCGCGACGAACCAAAGAATGGCGCGTTGGGCTCTTATCCACTGGACCAACGAGCGGTGTGTCTGTGTGTGTGTGTGCAGTGTGTGTGTGTGTGTGTGTGGGAAGTGCGGTTACTGCCCACACGTTCTTTTCTCCCTATATATAAATATAGTTGTAAAGGTCAGTAGACTGGTTATTTTTCCTATTGGGAGCCGTCGTGTCTCTAGCCTGTCTTTGTCTTTTTTCCACCGCGTCTACTCTATCCCATCATCATAGTTGTTCAAGATTACCGTATGGGTCTTATCTATAGCCGGGGCTCGATTTCAACCCGGAGGGCGGGTAAGGGACAGGTAAGGTAAGGTGGCGACGATCAGGTGAAGCCGTTATGGTGGGACGCGTATATATAATTATAAGAAAATAAGAAAATAAGGAACCTACAAGAGGCCGTGAAACCTATACGAGGTAGTTCCTGTTATATATACAGCACGGGTCGGTCACCACCTCAACTGAATATCTATTTAGTTAAAGTTATGAAAAGCAATAGTTACATGTATACAGACGTATTTTTCCAATGTAGAAAATTGACTGAAGGTAGTTTGTTTTTCTTTAATACGGAACACCCCCCACACTTCCGCTCCATGAACAGACCAGTATTGCTACAGAGAATCTTCCTCACGCGCTATGAGGCAATCTGTTAAGACAAGATCCGGAATTTACGAGCATGCGTGGATCCTCGTCTTGATTGCCTGCAGCTCTCGAGACCTTTACTGCTGCGATGCTGGGAGTGAGACACGGGTGTTGATGCAGGCCACAGCTCTCGAGACCTTTACTGCTGCGATGCTGGGAGTGAGACACGGGTGTTGATGCAGGCCACAGCTCTCGAGACCTATACTGTTGCGATGCTGGGAGTGAGACACGGGTGTTGATGCAGGCCACAGCTCTCGAGACCTATACTGCTGCGATGCTGGGAGTGAGACACGGGTGTTGATGCAGGCCACAGCTCTCGAGACCTATACTGTTGCGATGCTGGGAGTGAGACACGGGTGTTGATGCAGGCCACAGCTCTCGAGACCTTTACTGCTGCGATGCTGGGAGTGAGACACGGGTGTTGATGCAGGCCACAGCTCTCGAGACCTTTACTGCTGCGATGCTGGGAGTGAGACACGGGTGTTGATGCAGGCCACAGCTCTCGAGACCTTTACTGCTGCGATGCTGGGAGTGAGACACGGGTGTTGATGCAGGCCACAGCTCTCGAGACCTATACTGCTGCGATGCTGGGAGTGAGACACGGGTGTTGATGCAGGCCACAGCTCTCGAGACCTTTACTGCTGCGATGCTGGGAGTGAGACACGGGTGTTGATGCAGGCCACAGCTCTCGAGACCTTTACTGCTGCGATGCTGGGAGTGAGACACGGGTGTTGATGCAGGCCACAGCTCTCGAGACCTTTACTGCTGCGATGCTGGGAGTGAGACACGGGTGTTGATGCAGGCCACAGCTCTCGAGACCTTTACTGCTGCGATGCTGGGAGTGAGACACGGGTGTTGATGCAGGCCACAACTCGAGGCTGGACAGAGGGTTTTTTCCCTTCCCTATTATGTAAGATGTTTTTTTAACTCAGTGCTTCTTAACCTTTTCACCACCACGCCCCCTTTAGTAGTTGGTCCTTGTCTCCATGCCCCCCCCCCCCCTTTTTCACTTTTTCAACCAAGATATATGCGGTGGCCTTCGCTTGAAGCGAAGGGATAATATTAATTAGGGCAAGCATTAATAATTTAATCCGCCTCAGTGCAGTGGCTAGCGCGCCTAACTACGAATCTGCGGGCCCTGGCTCGAATCCTGTCTAGAGCAGTCGGCGTGCAGCCCATTCAGCTGTTCATTATTCCTTTCGAGGTTGGTCGAGAAATGGGTAGCTACCTGGGGAAACCTGGGGAAGGTAACTGTGGTAACCCGGATGTCACACTAGTCCCGTGTCCTGGGGGAGCGGCTTGTCACCCACCAAAGGCTCAAGGGCCAATGCGACGGAGATGAGCACCAAGTCCACGTACAGCATAGCGTATGCCCCTATAGCCTATATTTATCTTTACTATTAATAATAATTAGGGTGCGACCGCACTGGGAGCGAGAAAGCGAGCGAAAGAGCTTTATCAAAACCAGATAACGCTCGGGCCCTATAATCATTATAATAATAATAATAATAATAATAATGAATAATAATAATAATAATAATAATAATAATAACATAATGATAATAATAATAATACATATAATGATAATATTAATACTGATGATTTTGATAAAACGATAACAGTAATAATAATTATAATAGTAATAGTTATTAGTAATTTCGATAAAATGTTAATACAGTAGTAATAATAATGATAATTATATTAATAATAATAATAATGATAATGATTATGATAACAATGATTATAATAATGATGGTAATAATAATACTGATAATAATAACAATATAATAGTAATAGCAAAAACAGAATATTGCATAATAGTCTAGTAGGCCCCGAGGGAGTCTTTCAGAGTTTTTCAGCCACACTTGCTTTCCTGTAGCGACTTTCTTCACTCACCCACGCAAGGGAACTTCATGTTAAAGAGAAGGCCGAGCTTCAAGTTAAATACTTGAAAGTTCTTCCTTTTCCTCTCTTGGCTCACGCCCCCCCATAGGTAATTACCCACGCCCCCCTATACCCACGCCCCCCAGGTTAAGAACCGCTGTTTTAACTGTTCATGGAATGTTCCTATATTCCTTAAAGATGAAAAGAAACTAATATGAATGATAGGTTAGGTTCAGCAGGGCGGACGGATGCTCCGCTATTCACTGAGGAAAGGTGAGGAAAAAATCCACCCAGATCACAATAGGGAAACATAATAGAGATCCAGCAGACTCTTGCAGCAGAGCGTGATGCGGATGTTCCCCGCGGCGTCCCTGGCGAGGCGGGTCACACCGCTCACGAGCTCCAGGGGTCTGCTGTCACGTTCACGGAAGTTAATGGCACCGTCACGCACGCTGTGGCGGACGAATTATGCAACGCAAACATGTTTAGGGGAATGTCCTTTATGCGGACGGTATAACAGACAGCGATGGAAGACATGCGGCAGTAATTTGTGTTCTCGCGCCAAACCCCTGCTTGACTTCTGAAACCCGGGCTATCACGAGAAGCAAGATAACGCTAGGTCAGATTTCTACTCATACGATTGTAATGTATTACCTCAGCCATTTCAAGTCTATATGTAAATAATTAAATGTCTTTAAAAGAAGATAGAAAATTATAACCAAAGTTTTCCATAAGAGAAGAAAAGGCAGTGTAAGAAAATAAACCGAGTGCTTCCACTGCACAGACGTACTGAAAGTTACGTCACTTTCAGTACGTCTGTGCACTGACTTTTCTACAAAAATGTAGTGATTATGTCTGTCTAATAGACAGACATAATCACTACATTTTAAAGTACTTTTTCCATCATTACTTTGAGCATTGAGTCACGCAGCAGATCAGCCAGCCACGCGACACTGCGGCCTCGCCATGACGAGGTGGCCGCGGCGAGGACCTTTCTGTCTTTGTGTCTTCACCTTGGAAATCAGACCTTCGTGTTCTTCCTACATTCCTTCTCATTTATGGCATAAACAATTAATGACTATTTATCACAATAGTTTAATTGTTTCTTGAACCGCATCTGAATTTTGTTTTGACCCAGAGGAAGAACCAAGTGCGTGCATAATTATTATATATTATGTGTGCGTGTGTCTGTGTGTGTGTGTGTGTGTGTGTGTGTGTGTGTGTGTGTGTGTGTGTGTGTGTGTGTGTGTGTGTGTGTGTGTGTGTGTGTGTGTGTATTTTTGTTTGTGATTATAATATAGGAATCAAAACTACAAACTACACCACCACCAATACTCCTACTATATAGTATAATGCCACTGCTATTACATTAAACGTTTGCACCGTTGGTGAGCCGTGTATTACAGTGAATTGTCGCTTTTTTTTCTTTACGTTGGAGCCTATAGCCCCTATATACATATGCGTAGGAGAGTCGTGATGTCGGTCGCTCTCGCCCGTTAGTGGCGAGTGGTGGTGGTGTCATAAGATTGCTTGAACTATAATGTCAAAACAAAAAAATACGTTAAGAAATATACGTAATGTGTTTAAGCTCAATAAGAAGTGTTTTAATGAAGTTCTTGATTGCATTAAATTAGGGAAATATAAAGTTTTTACTTGAGCAGAAGGTAGCAATTTTGCACACATTCTTCAAAACCTGGTGTTCATATCCTATGTTTGGCCAGAGCTCTTGCGATGGTCTATGCCCCACGCTCTGGCCCCTACCACGCCCTGGCCCCTACCACGTCCTGGCCCCTACAACGCCCTGGCCCATACCACGTCCTGGCCCATACCACGCCCTGGCCCCTACCACGCCCTGGCCCATACCACGCCCTGGCCCATACCACGCCCTGGCCCCTACCACGCCCTGGCCCCTACCACACCCTGGCCCATACCACGCCCTGGCCCCTACCACGCCCTGGCCCATACCACGCCCTGGCCCCTACCAAGCCCTGGCCCCTACCACGTCCTGGCCCCTACCACGCCCTAGCCCCTACCACGCCCTGGCCCCTACCACGTCCTGGCCCATACCACGTCCTGGCCCATACCACGCCCTGGCCCATACCACGCCCTGGCCTCTACCACGCCCTGGCCCATACCACGCCCTGGCCCATACCACGCCCTGGCCCCTACCACGTCCTGGCCCCTACCACGTCCTGGCCCATACCACGCTCTGGCCCATACCACGCCCTGGCCTCTACCACGCCCTGGCCCATACCACGCCCTGGCCCATACCACGCCCTGGCCCCTACCACGTCCTGGCCCCTACCACGCCCTGGCCCATACCACGCCCTGGCCCATACCACGCCCTGGCCCCTACCACGCCCTGGCCCCTACCACGCACTGGCCCATACCACGCCCTGGCCCCTACCACGCCCTGGCCCCTACCACGCCCTGGCCCCTACCACGCCCTGGCCCATACCACACCCTGGCCCATACCACACCCTGGCCCCTACCACGCCCTGGCCCATACCACGCCCTGGCCCATACCACGCCCTGGCCCATACCACGCCCTGGCCCCTACCACGCCCTGGCCCCTACCACGCCCTGGCCCATACCACGCCCTGGCCCATACCACGCCCTGGCCCCTACCACGCCCTGGCTCCTACCATGCCCTGGCCCATACCACGCCCTGGCCTCTACCACGCCCTGGCCCATACCACGCCCTGGCCCCTACCACACCCTGGCCCATACCACGCCCTGGCCCCTACCACGCCCTGGCCCCTGCCACGCCCTGGCCCATACCACGCCCTGGCCCATACCACGCCCTGGCCCATACCACGCCCTGGCCTCTACCACGCCCTGGCCCATACCACGCCCTGGCCCCTGCCACACCCTGGCCCCTGCCACACCCTGGCCCCTACCACGCCCTGGCCCCTACCACGCCCTGGCCCCTACCACGCCCTGGCCCCTACCACGCCCTGGCCCCTACCACGCCCTGGCCCCTACCACGCCCTGGCCCCTACCACGCCCTGGCCCCTACCACACCCTGGCCCATACCACGCCCTGGCCCCTGCCACACCCTGGCCCCTGCCACACCCTGGCCCATACCACGCCCTGGCCCCTACCACGCCCTGGCCCCTACCACGCCCTGGCCCCTACCACGCCCTGGCCCATACCACGCCCTGGCCCATACCACGCCCTGGCCCCTACCACACCCTGGCCCATACCACACCCTGGCCCCTACCACGCCCTGGCCCATACCACGCCCTGGCCCCTACCACACCCTGGCCCATACCACACCCTGGCCCCTACCACGCCCTGGTCCATACCACGCCCTGGCCCATACCACACCCTGGTCCATACCACGCCCTGGCCCATACCACGCCCTGGCCCCTACCACGCCCTGGCCCATACCACGCCCTGGCCCCTACCACGCCCTGGCCCATACCACGCCCTGGCCCCTACCACGCCCTGGCCCATACCACGCCCTGGCCCCTACCACGCCCTGGCCCCTACCACGCCCTGGCCCATACCACGCCCTGGCCCATACCACGCCCTGGCCCATACCACGCCCTGGCCCATACCACGCCCTGGCCCATACCACGCCCTGGCCCATACCACGTTTTTTTGTCCCCGCCTCTCCCACATCTACATAGGTGGTCATCGCCTGCAGGGCCTCCATATATAGTCACCCTCATCCCAAACTCTACTGCTGAATCTCATGGTCTGACAGTTTTCATTTCTACTGAATTTTACGTACTGTCAACCCTGTGTGGCACATGAACACTAAAGAAACATATAAAAGTTCCAGATGAATACAAAATAATAATAAATAATAAATAAACATACAAAGCATACAGCCAGCCTCGCTACGTATATTGCTATCATTGTTCATTTTCTTTTCCAGACCTCGTTGCAGGGCCATGAGGTGATCGTTCTTCCCTGCATTAGAGTATATTCATCCAAGAAATAAGAGAAAAAGCCAAGAAACAAGAGACAAAACCTAGAAATCAAGAGACCCTATACCAGCATTAGAGTACCTTCATCCAAGAAATAAGAGAAAAAGCCAAGAAACAAGAGAAAAAACCTAGAAATCAAGAGACCCTATACCTGCATCTCCCTCACGCCTGCAGCTAGCCTCCTCCCGCCTCTCCCTCACTCCTGCCGCCAGCCTCCTCCCGCCTCTCCCTCACTCCTGCCGCCAGCCTCCTCCCGCCTCTCCCTCACTCCTGCCGCCAGCCTCCTCCCGCCTCTCCCTCACTCCTGCCGCCAGCCTCCTCCCGCCTCTCTCCCCCGACACCTTCACGGGTCTGTGCACCTCATCACTCTTGATACACGTCCTTCACCTGCCTCCCCTGACCTCCGACACACGTTCCTCTGTTCCCCCTCACCCTCCTTGTATGAAGAGCTCCACAGTGTCCTCAACGTCATCCCCTTAACCCCTTCACGCCCAGATCTTTCCTTTGCTATAAAAAAATGTCTGTTGTCGAGCCATAAAATTACGAAAAGTAACTTAATATACCAAATTACCTAGTGGACAAGGATACTAAACAGGTCATAGCTATAAAATATTGCTTATATTCATTAAAAAATCGTCTAATGGTACTCAAATTACAATAGAAATTACGTTGTGGGCCTCAAGGGGTTAAATCTTTATTGATTAGCTTCCTCTCCGTCACCTTCCTTAACCCCTTGAGACCCAGAACGTAATATTCACTGTAATTTGCCACCATTAGACGAT
>JACEEZ010000274.1:232316-234816 GCA_016584305.1 Chionoecetes opilio
GTTCAAACAGGGAGACAGTTGGAAGGAGGCTCCGTGACCAAGGTTGAGGCCTCACAGGGCGTGGCCTTGTGTGTACGTACATGTTGGCCACCACCACAAAACCTACACACTAGTTTTTGTGACTACCGGAATGTCAACGGGCAGACGCGGCCTTGGCTTGTCTTTCCTTTCCGTCTTACTAGGACACTGGCGATCTTCACAGCAGTCTTAAAACATGAATGTATGATCGCTGAATCGCTTTGATTTACGCAAACTAATAAAGAAACCTGAGTCACTGCTGCGAGGAAAGCGTCGATTATGCGCGGCGAGGGTGCGGTCGGGGAGAGGCGCGAGTGTGAAGGGCGTGGTGAGTGGATGCCCCGGTAGCCCCCATCCCTAGCACCACTACCCCCCCCAGCACCACTACCCCACCCCTAGCACCACACTACCCCACCTATAGCACCACTACCCCACCAACTGGTATTACCGGAGCCCAGCCCTGGCGCAACCACGTGGACCGGTTGTTGACAAGGCACCTCCTCAAGAGCTCCCAACTAGTTCTTGTTTTCGTGCAGTCATGAGCTCAGGAGGTCATGGACTGTCATCCTCTTCCTTTAGCATCTTCTCTTGGGCACTCATACTCTTTACAACTCAAGTCTCCCTCTCCCCATCTTTCTTCTTTAATATCATGGTGTTTCTAGTTACTTATCTAATCTTTTGGTTTCAGATATTTAGATAGAATTCAAATACGTATATCTGTACATATTTATAAATGGTCTAATAGTCACGTTACCTATGCATGTGAGGACCTAAGCAACATAAATGATAGTTATCTTCATGAAAAAACACAGCAAGAAATTGCATGTCAAGAAATTGATATGTCACTTCCTTCTCATAATCCCGCGGCACTTCGGCATGCTTTTGGATATAATGAAGATAACATAATGAAGTAAGTAGTAGATAATTAAATGATGACATGACTGCATTGCTTAAGCACCACACATCTGATTAAAAAGCTACACTACCAACTCAAGACAACAAGAGGAGTGACAAACACCTCCCGAACTAAATTGCCCACCCCCCTTTATTTTGCCCTTGGCCAGTCTTTCGTGATGTAAGAAAATAAAAAATAAACTCATGGCATCCTTATCCAAAACATATTTGTGGGATTCTTTACTCACATATAAGTTTGATGGTGTTTCTAATTTGAAGCTCAAGGTCCTACTGACAATATATAACTGCTATGACACTCACTGCCACAACACTCACTGCTACAACACATACCCAAATTGATGCTGCTGACCAAAGGCTTGTCCAGGCGCTTGTTCCACACATCATTACAACGATAACTTGCTGACAAGAATTTCCGGCTTTCTGAAATCACACATTTCAGAAGAACTGACTTAATGATACTAAAGAAGCCATTATGTGCTCCCTTCATAAGGCAAATGCTCTACATGTGTTTTTAAGTCATCCACCAGGAAATTATGTCATTCAAATAGGTACTCAATTCTGAATAAGGTGAGTTAATCTTTCCACTAAGTTATGAGGTTAAATGTGGGGTTTGGTTTATGTTAGTTTAAAGTTAGATGAAATTCAGTTAGAGATGTTTGGTTAAAGTTAGGTTAAAGTTAGATTGGATTTGGTTAGAAATGCATGCTTCACCAGCAGGATAGTAGGATAGATGTGAGGTTAGATTTAGATAGAAATCAGCTCCGATGGCGGGACTGCGGGTGCCGGTGTCCTAAACCGGACCTAAACATAACTTAAAATATAACTTAGATTAAACCTAAAAAACGAGCGGTGGCGATCTGAGGGAAAAAAACCATAATGAAGCTACAAGAGGCCGTGAGACCTATACAGTACACTTGGTAGTTCCTGTTACTTAACACTATAGCCTACATCCGCCTTTCATCCCCATCCATTAAATTGTCTAGCTTCTTTTTAAAACTCCTTATTGACTCCGCACTAACCACCTGACCACTGAGTCCATTCCAGTCATTTACCACCCTACTTATGAAAACATTTTTTCACTATTTCCTTTTTATATCTACGCTTTTCCAGCTTGTATACGTTACTGCTTGTTCTACCCTACTTACTAGCCGTAAGAACTTTTCCTACATCTCCTTTATTGTATCCCTTTAACCACTTTAAAAAACTTCTTTCAGATCGCCCCTCAGATCGTCACAGATAGTTTTTAGACTTTGGTTAAGTTATATATAAGTTACATTTAGGTCTAGTTTAGGTTAGGGTAGGTTTAGGATAGGTTTGTGTTAGGTTTTGTAGAGTTATTTAGGTTAAATAAGCGTCCGCGGGACGATTTACGAACGGGGCCGATTTTTGCACAACAAACACCACAGGCTGCCCTGGCACTAAATATAGATATGGACTTGATGAAGCACTAAGGACAGTGCCAGATGGGCCTCCAGTGCCGGGTGACACTGCCGAGTGTACGAACTCCAACACCATGCCAGACGGTTTAAGGTACTGTCGTCGACCGGAATTCTCGTAAAAACACCAA
>JACEEZ010000274.1:239816-309690 GCA_016584305.1 Chionoecetes opilio
TTCTTTCTTCCTTCACTTTCCCTTTTCTCGTTTCACTTAGACTGTACCCGCGCTTGTATTCTTTATCCTTCAACTTCCCCTGTTTCTGCAAGTCTACCTTGTTGTTGTTGTAGTTGTTGAAGGGCAGTGATGTCGAAGTCGACGATATTCGCCCTGGTGTACAGCCGTGAGGTAATCACAGTCTCGAGAGTTGATTAGTCTTCCTCAGGAAGGCACAGGTGAGGCGGATGACGGTGGGGCGTCGTGATGGGTGGACGGTGCACGTCTACCTCATTGTTGTTGTTGTGCTTCAGACAGCTGACCACGCGGGAGCGGGGGACGTCAGTCACACCGATCCCACAATGCACCGCAGAGCCCTGCCGTGAAGTCACTCGAAAAATATATATATAGGTATAGCTAGCTAGTTACCTTTTTGCCCTGAGTCACATTCTATTCATCCATAATGTGACTGCCTCATTTATGGGTATTCAAACGGCTAATACAATCCATTATATATATGTGGCATAACTGGTTTCGTGGGTCTGATCATCATAGGTCATCATGAAAATCAGAGAACAAAGAAACAGTGGATGCCGTGATCAACCTTGTCGAAGGCCTTAGCAAAGTCGAGAAACACGACATCCACATTATTTCCAGCTGCCAGGGTCTCCAAATGTGTATGTGTAGCCTATATGTAACAATGTGTATGCTTGGGTACAACAAATATTATAACATTCAATGAAGAAAATTTTGAAATGCTGAGGTGTAGCCCTGACTGTAAGTAACATCAAGGTAACAACTACACTGCACGCAGAGGGAGGAAGTCCTATCACGTACCTCATGTTATACTGTAAGGTGCCTTGGAGTTTACCTTAAGGCGTTTTCTGCGGGGGATTTTTGGTTGCAATCGGAAAATTTTCGGTTGCAAACGGTCACAACAACAACAAAAAATGATTGCGGGTCGGGCCAATCATCTTCCCTGGTTGGTTGAACAGGGATCGAAATTTGAGCAACCGAAAATTTTTCGGTTGCAATCAGGATCCCCGCAGAAAACGCCTTTAGTGATGATGGCTCCTCACACCACATCACGGAGACTGTCTGTGAGGAAGGCAAGGGGGATGGCATCATGGCAGGCTGGGTCATGAGAACTTTTGCCTCCAAGGAACCTGAGGTCATGCTAACCCTCTGGAAGCCTGGTACAGCCCTTACTGGATTACTGCAGCCAGCTGTGGTCCCTTCACAAGAAAGCCGACATCCAGAGACTTGAGGCTGTTCAGAGGTCATTTACCAAACACATCAGAGGAAGACTTCATGACCTCAACTTGACAACTACTGGAACCGCCTAAAAACATTGGGGATCTTTTCGCAGCAAAGACGGAGAAAGATACCGTGCCATCTTTATATGGAAGGTCCTGGAGAAACAGTTGATTGACGAATAAGTTTCTGCCATATTTCTACCTAACTTTTAGCCCACAAGGAAAAATGCGTAGAAGCAAAGCTATTGAGCTTGATAAGCTCTCTCCGATACTATACTCTGTATTCCATTGATTTTTATACTTTTGAATGAGTTGAGGTTATGTGAAAAGCCTACCCAAATTCTTAATTGATTTTATTATAAATTAAAAGAAAAATCTTGATCTGCTCTATTTGGTATGTTATGCATCTTAGTCACATCTTACAGATTTTTAGTTATTTAAAAAAAAAAAAAATCTTGCCAAAATTCCCTTCAATTTACAGAATTTCTTTTAGACCTCTGATTCTCATGAAAATCGCTCCATCGATGTTTTGGGAATGCTGAACAGAAGTCTGGAGTCCATTTCCTGATTACTACAATTCAAAACTCTGTGTATCTATTATTTTATCTAACCCGGTTTCCTCATAGAATCAATGTGAACCACCCAGACAAAGATAGTTGCTGTACACAAATCACAGAGGATATAAAAGAGGAAGACAGAGCAGGCCAACTATCAAGAAGAGAAAAAAAGAGGTTGTATCTTTAAGTGGAAACAAGAAAATATTCATAAAAGGAAGATGTTTCAAGTGAGTAAAGATGCCTGAAATGGACTAGAAGTGAAAGAGACAACACTTTTGCCTCGATTTAAGGAAAATCTAGATAAGTATAGATATGGAGACAACCAAATTAATATAAATCAGGGCCTGTATGTGGCAACTAGATAGTCAGGTAAGCAGGCCTACTGGAACTATAACACACTCTGAGATTCCTAATGATTCAACCAAAGCAATGAAACATGTATATTATTTCTTTATTACTTCCATTACTTTATTATTATTTCTTTGCACACATTAAAAGTTTCCACAATACTGTACATAAAAATGAGGTTAGTCTTGTTCTTGAACCTTTAACCCCTTAAGACCCAGAACGTAATTTCTATTGTCATTTTGCTACCATTAGAAGATTTTTAGTGAATATAAGCAATGTTTTTATAGATATGACCTATTAAGTATCCTTTTCGACTAGTTAATTTGGTATATTAAGTTACTTTTTCGTAATTTTATGGCTAACATACAATTTTTTATAGCAAAGGAAAGATCTGGGTGTGAAGGGGTTAAGAATCCATTGAGTTCCTCAGCACACCTGGCTGTGAGCGACCTTGGCAGCGTCCTGGGGATCAGCCAGATTCAGTAGCCTCATGACACTCTCTTTGTACCTTTCTATTGTAGTTTCATCTTCACCTGAAAAGATATATTACAAAATTGTCTTATTATTTTATCCATCTTATATAATATTGATATCAATCAAAGACGTATATACAGCACTCTCTTCCTGTTTCTATTTATGGGGCCATTCAAAAATTACGTAACACTTTTTTTGGTAACTTTTGACGCCCTCATCCCCTCTTGTCACGCCTTGTAACACATGTCCAGACCCCCTTAGAAAATTATGTAACACCAGCTAGTACTCCTCCTCAATAGGTAAACTTTCATTTTTTTGTATACAATAATATAGGCCTAGGTCTAGCCTAAATACCTGCATATTATTGTTTTTAGGTTTTTCCACAGAATTTACAGCTCACCTGCAACGCCTGGGATTGTATTTTTTGCCCTGTGTCTTGGGGTAATGGTTTCCTATGCACCACAGGCTCAAAGACTAATGCAACGGAGATGAGTACTGAGGCCACGCGCAGCATAGCATATACCCCCCTCTTTACCTTTAATCTGAATGAAACTTTATTGTACAGTATGACATTAGTCAAAGAAAAGAACTTTAGTCTCACCCTCATTGTGAAGGTCTGTCACGACCAGCTCATACTCCTTCAAAACTTCCTCAGCATCAGTGGCCCTCCGTGCAGTCAGTGCGGTCTGTGCTGCTGCCTGTGAAGGACTTCCCTCCCAGATGAACTTCTCACGGTCAGCAACCTCCTTCTCATGTTCCCATGGCTCCATTTTCTGATAAATAGGTTCAGTATTTAGATAACAAGTAGTCATGATAGGTCAATAAAATTTCTACTCATCCTTAGGTCAATCCAATGAAGCCTATGGTAAGTCAGGTCAGTACAATGAAAGCTGTACAGAGGTGGGTCAGTGACTAATGTAAGAGTGGAACACCATTATTAGGAAGCCTTCGTTCTTACACAACATAGAAGGTCCAGACTACAGAAATTAAAATACATCACTTGTGCTGGAAAGTCCTACATTCCACAATCATACTTTGCTGTAGCTCTCAAAAATTCTGGATTTTTTTTTAGAACATAAGAACATAAGAAAATAAGGAGACAAGAGACCACGAGGCCTACACGTGGTAGTTCCTGTCACCTAACACTACCTACATCCACCTTTCATCCCCATCTATGAACCTATCCAGCCCCTTTTTAAAGCTCCCTAATGACTCCGCACTAACTACCTATCTACCGAGTCCATTCCATTCATTCACCACCCTATTTGTGAACCAGTTTTTCCCTATTTCCTTTCTAAATCTACGCTTTTCCAGCTTGAATCCATTACTTCTTGTTCTACCCTGTTTAAAAGCCGTAAGAACTTTTCCTACCTCTCCTTTATTAAATCCCTTTATCCACTTAAAAACTTCTATCAGATCGCTCCTTACTCTGCGTCTCTCGAGTGAGTGTAACTTTAATTGTGAGTGAGTGTAACTTTTTGAGGCATTCTTACCACAGACTCATTGTAGAGGACAGTCATGAGGTATTGGCAGTACTCATAGTTTTGCTTAGAGAGTGGGCAGCGGTCAGCCACCAGTGTGAGGCGGTCCGAGGCAGCCTGGTAGCGTTCCCCTACCAGGCGTAGCAGCTTGTCTCTTCCGTGCTGATCTAACTCCAGACTTTTCAAAGATACCTTAAAATGTTGATAAAGTTTGATTAGTTATTTGAATATGCAACTTATTCATTACATACAGCTAGTGCTATTAATCCCTTCACGCCCAGAGCTTTCCTTTGCTATATAAAATCGTCTGTTGTTAGCCATAAAATTACGAAAAGTAATTAAATATACCAAATTAGCTAGTGGACAAGGATACTAAACAAGTCTTATCTATTACATATTGCTATATATGTTTCTAAATGCTTGACTGCAACCCGTCCATTTGCACCTGGTCCTTTCCTTTCAGTCTAAGCATGACATAATCCTCTCATGCTTAGATCTTTCTTTCATCTGGTCGTGTACATATTTGTCTCAACTGAGGTCTTTCTCTTATCCCTGCTTCCCCTATTCAAACTATATTTTTCAGATAAATTTCCTGAACTCCTTTCAACATTATTATCATTCATACCACATTGCCTAACAAAACGTTTATTCCTATATTTGACTCAAACCAAAACAAACTTTTTTTTTATGATATTCAGATGACTTTAGTTCATAAGTACTGAGTCTCAAAATATCTCATATCCCACAATTGTAAAACAAGCAAGAACTATATTCCCAAAAAACTTACCTGTAGTGTAACTATTCGTGCCTTTGAATCCCTCACAGTGGGAGATGAATGTAGGTATGAACTCTTAGAGATGGTCACTGGAAAATGTTTCTCCTGTTTGGTTGCAGTCTCAAGTCTAGCAGGCCAGGTGGTGCAGAATTCTGTTGGATTCAAATTTTGTATGTAACATCATTTTGAACATTCTATTTATCTATGGTAGCTGACAGAGGAATGTCGCCTCCGTGGTGTAGTGGCTAGCGCGCCTATACTCTGGTTTTTTTAACGAGGCAAAAATCCTGACCCCTTGCTGCTTACCGACTGATATTTGATGCCAGAAGAAGGGAATATTACACTTCTGCTAAATTTCAGTTGTATTTTATCAAAGTTAACCATCTTATCAGGTAAACATAGGCATAATTTTAAGCATGAGACCTTAAGATAGAATGGAATTTTCGCCTTGTTAAAAAAAATAGACTATAGCTACGAATCTGCGGGCCCTGGTTTGAATAGGTGTACTACTTTTTTTTTTCACTCAAATTTAGCACAGACTTTTGTTGTGTACTGAAATTGCAAGAATATGGCTCAAATGTTTCCATACTTTTCAGTGCTTCACATTGCCGTTTAATGACAGGAGGAGTCAGATGGAGAAAATTGGGTATTTTCATAAGTTCAGCATTCCCCCACTTGTCTGGTGTGGGCTTTCCCGACGCTGGATAACCCTGCCGCACTGGGAAGGGCACTGTGGCTGGACTGAATGTTCTTGCAGCTGGCCAGACATTTCCCCAATCTTGATCTGTCTTTTGTTGCGTATATCTGTAAGCAAAGAGCCAGAAGTAAAAAACTTGCACTAACTAGGTAAACCTTTATTCACACAATATGCTCGTATCTATTATGCATAGAAGAATCTACGAAAGAGGTGAAATGCTCATATTTACATAGACCCATATGTGTAGCAGGATTATAGATGTATTCCATGCATGATCTTTTTTTCTTTTCTGGCAATGCATTTCTTAGAGCTAGGTTATTGCGATAGTTTATCTGAAAATATGATCATTCTGGTGACTATGTACGACAATGTGGGCTACAAAAGTTCACATCCCTGTATCGCCCTAAGTGCGGCCAGCCAGCCACCCAATCTCTCTTTGCCGCTCTCGTTCATATTCTCGCTCTCATTCCCAGTGTGGATGCGGTTTTATACATTGGGACATATGGTAATTGGCTTTACTCTTAGAGCTAATTAACCTACCTGGGAGGCATCATGTTCGGAGGCCTATATGTCCTTGCTGTTCGCCTTTCCATTCTCTTCTTTTTTATTTCCAGAGTGCGAAACTCCTCTTCTGCTGGAAGTATCCAAAGCAAATACATGAGACTTTGTTACAAATTTACAGCATAATAATGACCATTCCTTATCATTATAAACCCTTCAGTTTGGTGAAAGTCTCATTAAACCCAGAATTACCTGCATGAGGGCTTAATCTGACACAAAAAAAGCCGAACTGATACCGAGGCAACTCAAAAAGCCATTCCCAATGTTATGCCATCATATATATATATATATATATATTTTTTTTTTTTTTTTTTTTTTTTTTTCTAACTTTTTTTCTGAAAGAGAATAGAAATGTATCACAAACCTAACAAACAAACAAATCAATATCATCACAAACAAACCCAACAAACCATACAATCAAAGTTATGCTTAGCAAACACTGAACTAGGACCTTACAATGGAATAGGAAGACTAATACCCACTGCTCCACTGCCAAGCCTATACACTGGTTCTGCCTTGATCAGTGCCACTACACTGCTGCCTCTATATGTGACTCCCACTCCATTTCATCAAAGCCTTCATAATCAGAGTGCTTTGGCAAGCTAGCAAGATTGAAACTATTTTCCCTCATATTCTCTTCTATACAGTACCCTCCCGAGTTTCACGCTATCCGAGTTTCTATCTCTATTAGAAAAAGCACCTATTTTTGGCCAGGAAAAACTAATCAGTGTCTGAAAATGACCGGATAAAATTCTAGAGTCCTTTCCCGCCCTTATTAGTGGGCATTTTTCCGCCAGACCTTCACAGATCCCTTCAAATACCTCTAAGACGTAATTATAAAGTGGGAGAGAGGTAAAAAAAAGAAAAGAAAAAAAAATTACTAACCTAACCTCAATATAACCTAACCTAACCTAACGTAATCTGGTAAAATTCTAGTTCTTTCTCGCCCTTAGGTCTCGCTAGGAGATTGTTGGTAAGGTTAGGTTAGGTTATAGTGAGGTTAGGTTAGTTTATATTAAGGTTAGGTAAATAATTTCTTTTTCTTTTTTCTACCTCTCCCCCACTTTATAATTACGTTTTAGAGGTATCTGAAGGGATCTGTGAAGGTCTGGAGGAAAAACGCCCACTAATAAGGGCGGGAAAGGACTATAATTTTACCAATGACCGCGCAGTCCTCGTCCATTATTACCAACCAATGTCCTAGTTAGGTTAGTAAACTAGCAGGGTAATTATGGAGGAGTTTCACGTTCGTTTTCAGAGACACCAACTACTTTTTCTTGGCCTACAATAGGTGCTTGTTCTAATGGTGCTAGTTTTATTTTGCGCAAACCAAAAAAAAAAAAAAAATGAAAAAAAAAATGAAACCTAACCTAACCTTGTTTTAATGAAACCTAACCTAACCTAACCTAACCCAAACTAAACTAACCTAACCTAACCTTACAGGTTTTAAAGAAACCTAACCTAACCCCACAAAATATAATATTTTTTTTTTTTTTTTTTTTTTTGGTTTGCGCAAAATAAAACTAGCACCATTAAAACAAGCACCTATTGTGGGCCAAGAAAAAGTAGTTGGTGTCTCTGAAAACGAACGTGAAACTCTCCTCCATATTAACCAACTAGGGTAAAACTAGCAGTAGGGTCTGAGGGAAGCAGCCTCCCAAGTTAGGTCAGGAGAGTATTGGTCGAGAGTATAGTATTCAACTGCAGTTTTACCAACGTGTGAATTAAGGGTGGCAGATGGCACCCAGTTCTCTTTCAGCATGACCTAACATTGGCAGCCCCGAGTTCAGCTTCACCCTGACCAAGTGTTCCTTACCCGCTGGCTTCACCTCCAGCCTCGGGTGCGAGGTGGTCAGTGCACGACACACCAGTGGACGAAGCCCCTGCTGGCCCCTCAGCTCCGTCAGACACACTCTTTGAAGAAGCATGTTGTTCACTGCAGCTGTCTTCTCTTCGTCTGCCCTACAAACACAAAATGTACAAAGTTATTACTGCTTTGAACACGAATACAACCGGACCTAGGCGATGGCTGCTCCTGCCATTGTTTACTCTCCTGTAGGGCTGGGCGAGAACCGGTTCCAACGGTTCCGCCACGACTGGCTGGGAACCGGTTCCAATTCTGGACCCGGTTCCGCCTTAACGGTTCCTCAGTAATCTACTTGACTTGACGGTAGCTATCAGTGGCGTACCCAGAAATTTGAAAAGTGGGGGCCAAACAAAATAAAATGGTTATACAAAAGTCGTGTTTTCACGGAAATAAGGCGAAGAATTTTTTTTTTTTGTGTGGATTAGGTATCTACCGGTACCGTAGGTATTTTGAATGAACATTCAACATACTTATGCAAAGAAAAAATTAGTCTGGACGAATACTTTAATATAAATAAGTTATATACTGGCAAGGATAAAAAAAAATCGTTTAAAAAATGTTTATTCGTTCGATGAATATATTTATTTATTATTATTTATTCTTTGCAAAAGGGGGGGGGGGGGGGGGCATGGCCGCATGCCCCCCCCCCCCCCCCCATGTCATGCCTTGAAATGTGGACAACTGGTAGAGACATAATGTGGACAACGTGAACGGCACAGGTGTTGTGTAACTTGGATACTTTTCTCAGGTAAATGAAGCTTGTATTTGTATTAATAATATGACTCATAGGCAGTGGCGTACCGCAAAGACTAAATTATAATATAATAATTTATATATATACCTATATATATATATATATATATATATATTATTTTTATATATTATATAAATATACATTATATATTATATATAAATAAATATATATATATATATATATATATATATATATATACGTATATATATATATATATATATATATATATATATATATATATATATATATATATATATATATATATATATATATATATATATTATATATTATATATATATATATTATTTTTTTTTTTATCTAATTTATATTTTTTTTAATTTTATTTATATATGTACTTTTTTTTATATATTTATTGATTTTTTTATTTACCGATTTTTTTTATTTATATATATTTTTTTATTTTGTTTATTTGCTATATTTTTTATTATTTTTTAAATTATCGGAACCGGTTCCGGACCGGTTCCAACGATTCCGAGTCTATGGAACCGGAACCTGCGGTTCCAAAATTAACGGTTCCTGCCCAGCCCTACTCTCCTGCCGAGTGCAGTGACTGCAGTGCAGTCTGCAGAGGTTGCCAGAGAGAGAGAGAGAGAGAGAGAGAGAGAGAGAGAGAGAGAATTAAAAAAAAATTATAATAAACATTTAATCAGCTATTATTTTGTTTTTTTGGGGGGAAGCCCCCCCCCCCCCTCGGTACGCCACTGCTGTTGCTGGAAGTTGTTTGGTTGAATATTCAAAAGCGTGCATTTCATTATTTTTATATTTATTTTTCATATTATCACCATCAAAATTATCACCATTACAAAATAAACAGAAAAAAAGATAGATTCTAAGCAAATAACATTTATTTTGCATCAAAAGTATGAAAATAATTGTACATTACTTAAAAATATGAATCACTGTGCATGATCTAAACACTCGGAGCTTTAATAATGTGCCTCATGAAATCATTCCATAGAACACACGGCCATTCAGTGGACAAAAATACAATTTCTAATACCTAAACAAATTTTTGAACTCTTAGCAAAAAATTCTTGCATTTCCTAAAGTATTATTATGTGCTATGCATAACAGATTTCCATTGTCGTGGTTATCTTGAACAACTTTAACATGTGGTTCCCTACTTCCCTTGAATCAAGTCACCACATTTCATTCATTACACATACTATAGTCTATTTTTTTAAAAAGAGGCAAAAAATCCTGAACCCTTGCTGCTTACTGACTGATATTCGATGCCAGGAGAAGGGAATACTACGCTTCTTCTTAATTTCAGTTGTATTTTATCATAGTTAACCATATTATCAGGTAAACAGAGGCATCATTTTAAGCATGAGACCTTAAGATAGAATGGATTTTTTGCCTTGTTAAAAAAAATAGACTATAATTGGTCCAACAGTGCCTGAGAAAGAACTGGTAAAAAACGATTGTCACAAAGCTGATGCTCATACATTGACAATTTTATTTTCAAACATTAATTACTTCATTGTTCATACAGATTGAAGTGCAATATGTGTACGTAACTTGCTAGCTAGGAAATACATACATTGTTTCAATAGATGATATTCACAAGCTATATATCATGTCCATTCGATCCAAATCATTTGTTTATCTATCTTTCATAAGACTAAAGAGATTGTGTAAGTGTAAACAACTATTACATTTAAGAGTGTTTACTTCCAAGGTACTGAGCCAACAGCATGTGTCATGAGCAAGAGGGTCAAGAAAGCTTATTTAACCCCTTCACGCCCAGATATTTCCTGTGCTATAAAAAATTGTATGTTGTCGAGCCATAAAATTACGAAAAGTCACTTAATATACCAAATTAGTTAGTTGACAAGGATACTAAACAGGTCATATCTATAAACCATTGCTTATAGTAACTAAAAATTGTCTAATGGCACCCAATATTACAAAGGAAATTACGTTCTGGGTCTCAAGGGGTCAAGAGGAAGATTGCGACAAAAACCTGAACTGAGTAGTTATGTATCCTCTTCTATACTTAAGACTGCATACCTGACAATGAAATGATCGCACTCATTGAGAAAGCTTCTGTCAGAGGAGCTTACTTTAAGTCTATATTATTCAGCTTGATGAAGAATGCAATACTAAATCCTACGATGAATTTGATGGTAGAGATTTAAAACAAATGACTTAATACAAAGCTATGACACTTCAACAGTAAAACATTTCACAAAAATATAGTTCACAATTTTTACACTTATTATAAAATCAACTTATCCTATCAATTTGCATTATACAAACTAAATAACAGACAAAAAGTTCATTGTATGACTCTTAGCATACCTAGCATAACTGAAATGAAATCTGGAAACTAATGATACGTAGTTTAATGAAGAAGAAAAGCCTGCAGTGATTATTCCAATTTCACATAAATTTCTATACATGGATTATGGATTTTGGATTTTAGATGAAGCTAGAATGATTGATTCAAAATATATGCCATTATGGTTGTGTCTGATGAAAAAACATTTAAAAGTACAGTTCAGAATCTTAGAATAAAAAAATAAAAAATTTTGTTTTCATCGTAAATGTAAATAATGACAGGATAATATGTACAAATGAACATAGGTTAACTGCATAAGATGAATCCCTCAACAACTGCATAAGATGAATCCCTCAACATTCTAGGTCAAGTTTCTTATATCAATGCCCAAATATTTCTTGAAAATAATTGAAGATAAAATTCATGATAAATCTAATATACTACGATAAACCCTCATTTTGTTTGGCAATATCTGGTTTGGCAGATTTAAAGTTAGTGACAATATTTGAAATATTCACCAATATATATTTCTTATTTATTTACTTATATTTCCTTTACTTCCTAGGAGGCAGGCCTAGGACAGGAAACAGAACAAAAAAACATGAGCTTTTGCCAGCCTCTATAAACCAGATACTGAAAGTGTTTCAAAGAGGCTGACCAACTTAGTTTAGGAGGTGTCTTGATACTTCTCTCATGAATTAGTTGAAGTAAGAATGTAAAATAACAGTCAGGAAGTTCCAAAATTTACCCGTGAAAGGGCTGAAAGAGTGAAGATCTGGTTGAGTCTTGTATTAGTAAGATGGATGGAATAGGAATGTGAGTGAGTAGCAAATCTTGTGCAGCGAGAACATGGGGTGGGGATGGCATGCAGCTGGCAAGTTCAAAAGAGCAGCAACCATGAAAATATCTGTAGAAATTAGCAAGAGGATAAAACATAGTGGTGTTGGAGAGATTTAAGATAGAAAAGGGGAGTAGATGAAACTAAAGGCTTTTGCCTCCAGCATGTTTAGAGGGTTTGTATGCATGGATCCCCCTATACATGAGAGACATACTCCATAAAAAGGCAGAAAAAGCCCTGAACAGTGTAAATATCTAGGAGGTAGAAAAAAAAATGTCTGAGTTGGTACAGGGCATCTTACTTCATATATGATTCAGCATGAGATGAGATGTGAACAGAGTATGAGTACACACAAGGTATGAGGGAAATATGCGGCTGCTTAGGGCCCCTATTTCCATCAGGGGGCCCCCAGGCGCTTAAAATGGCCCACTGCGTAAGAGCTTGAATTATTTCAGGAGAAATAATATCTTACGTCAATGGTGTCATTTTGTGTCCCACAGTGTTCAGTATGCCACTTAGAATTGTGTCACTTTGACTATTGAAGTGCAAATCAATACCAAATATTCATGAGTTTTCTAATTTTTGAAATTAAAAACCATGGAAGGGAAAAACCTGCCAAGCTGGCATAAGTACGATGTGCCCAACACAGATATGGCTGGCTAATACACTTGATAAAATGTACTTAAAATGCAGTATGTGAGGGATTAAGCATTGATTGTAGTCAAAACATTTTGCGGTGGGGGGAGGGAGGCAAATCAAATGTTACTTATGGCCCCATAAAAGCTTGGGCTGGCTCTTGATGTGAAATTTCCAGTTAAGATCTTTAGTTACGAACAGTCTGAGAATATTCATGGTGGAAGGAGACAATTAAGCATTGTTGAAGAAAAGAGGAGAGTAGTCTGGAGGGCTGTGTTAAGTATACTGTACCGCATTTGCCAAAGCATGACTTGAAATAGTTTCATAATTTCCTCAACACAATTGGTTTAATCTTTGTGCTGCGGTTCACAAAGGGATGCTGGATTGAACCCAAGCACGACTTGATGTTGGGCAAAGATGAGACAAGCGAGTGGAAAAGTGGTGGAAAAACTCAGGCTGAAGTAGGATTATTAATAATTTCTTGTTTTGACAGTAAATCCTCTTTAGAGCAGTTTTCCCGGAAGAAAACTTACTGTTGAAATGTAAGATGTTAAATAGCATTACTGTTTAATTCTGAGTTTTCCCAACACCTTTCTGTTTCTTTCTTACAGGAACTACCACGTGTAGGTCTCACGACCTCTTGTAGCTTCCTGATTTTCTTATGCTCTTATATGTCCTTATGTCATGATATCTCCATGGGCTTTGTGATGAAATTATAGTGTCCCTGCAAGTAACCCTTATAATCAAAATAGTATAGGACTTTAGTTTAGTATTATGGTGTACAGAATTATGCAAGAATGATGTAGAAGAATACCATAAAGATGAGATTAAGAAGATCAGAGGAAGCAAGCTAACATTTGTGCTACTAGAACAGACATTCAGCCAAGAGGAGCACAGCTCTGCATTGACAAAACCAAATTTCTAACTAAAGTATTTCTAACTAAATTTCTCTCACAGAAAGTACAAGAGAGCCCTGCAAGTGCACCCCAGTGAATAAGGCAGCCAGTGGGGAAGCAAAGGAAGGTAAGTACACTTACAGTATATACATTAAATCATATTTGATATATCTATGTATGTAGTATGTATTTTACAAACTCATCTCAATAGCTTTCTTCATTAGACTATTACAATTACACAAGGGGAGTTCAAAAAATGACAGAAAAACTACCATTCAAACTTGACATAAGTGATGTGCCCAACAGTGATTTTCAGCCAATCACTGAAGGACTTTGCACATGAAGAAACCTGAAATCGGTGAGATCACATTAGATTGTTTGCACCTGCAGGAACATCAACTCCATTAAAAATAAAGTTTCTGATTAAAATGTTTCATTTTGCCTAGATATGGACAGACAAAGGTTCTATGAATCAATATGCATTAATATAAAAACACCTTGATCCAAATACTTAGAAACTTTTTTATCTTTTCGAGCACTATTCAAAGTTTCTTGGTGATTATGGTAGAGCACAGAACAGTTATCAACTTCTCACATGTTCCATAATCTTGTCCTTGCTATTAAGAATGGTGCGAATGATGGAAGGATTCATGTACGAACGGGCGACACCCACCATCTTTTCGCCTCGCTCCACTCTCAATTATTTCTTATTTAAATTTCCATTAAGATGGCCCGGCAAAGGCTTCATAGCATAAGCGCCACTATCATCACTTCTTTTCTGCTTTCCATCCAATATGTTATAATACACAGGTAAAATTAACCACAGCCTGAATTACTGGCACTCACAAACACACTTTTGAAGAAGCCCACATGAGTAAGGTACTGTTCACAGTGGCGCCTGCACTGCACTGACGCCGCCAGCAAGGGACTTGCAAACTACTACCTTATGCGTTAATTTCAACTTCCTGACTACACTGTTCATATCTTTGAAAGATTGTAACTTGAGGGTACGTTAGTCAGGCGAGAAGGTAAAAGCTAACGATTGCGAGTCCAGCTCGCATGAGCAAGACAAAAGATAAATGACAAACAAACATATACAAACACAGCCACACAAATACACAAACACACACAAGACACAAACAGGTTCCTAGTCACTAAGAGTAGATAGTTACCATTTGAGGGAGCCGTAGTGGTGAGCCGCTGAGTCAGATGTAGAAGAGCCGTACCTTCGATGTGGACACCAAAAGATCGTCATCAAAGAACTTTGTCTCTATGACAACATTTCCACTGGAAATATTATTCATGAATGATTATCACTGAAGAACAAACACGATATACATGTATATCAATAATAGTAATACTTAAGAAATAGTTATAAATAATATATAGATAACAATCTACCCATGGGCAGCAATGCTGCATAAAATACTTTGGAGGATTCACCCCTGGAAGGACCACAGCCCCGGGCTGCCTAGGCCAACTGGGCTCCACGTCCATCTCCTTCTTTAGGGAGGGTAGGAGTGGGCTGCAGGGGGCTTGGTGGTTTAATCCAACTTCAAACCACCATATGTTTGTGTGTTCTAGATTGGAGTTGTGGAGGGGAAAGGGAGGGAACTTTCGAGTTAACTTTAACATGATGATAGAAAGACAGATGAAGCTACTCTAGCTAGCTATCTTAGTTAGTGTGATACTTTTAGGTAGTACTTTTTAATATGAATTTTTGTAAAGCAAGGCTGGGTTAAACCAGAGACTGCTGTACTGCTCAAACAATAGCTTTGAAAGAATCAGGTTTGAAAATGAGGGAAATGCCATGCAGCATCAGTCAGCGAGAAGGCATGTGGCAGCCCTCCACGGGGGAGATGGAGACAACGCCCCTCCCTACTGAACACCACTGCATGTCCTGGCATGTCAAATCATGTTAGAAACATTTTAAAGCAAGTTTCAAAATGTTTCTTTCGTGATTGACCGTTCGTGAGTGGGGGAGCGCCTGTATATCCAAGTGTGTGAGTGCTGCAAAAGATCAGGAATGGTCTATACTGCCATAATAGGAGATCAGCGAAGAGAGAGAAAAATTGGAATTACAGACTTTGTGTGTGTGTGTGTGTGTGTGTGTGTACATTCCATAAGGAGTAAAAGCATACAATTTACAGTGCACATTCTTACCTGAGGACTTGTGCAGGCATCATTTGAGACTCAGGTGCTGCCTCTATCAAGCTTTGCCAGGTGTTGGTGGAGCTGGGGATCACAGTGCCAAACTCGAAGAACCACTCTTCCAACATTCGATCCTGAAAGTGTCAGTTTTCAAAATACTGTAGTATCTTAAATATAGTACATGATATAAAGACCTCATGAGGAATTTCTACATAGAATACCGTTTTCTTCAGACTTGTCTTACTCAGGGTTCACGTTAATCCAAACTAACCAACCTCTCTAGACATTGCCCTGTTCATGTCAACTACGGTTAGATCAGGGGTACCAAAACTTTTCAGTTCATCGATCCCTTCATAGTTCAATCAGCTATTGACTCCTAAGAATTCATTGCAATGACATTAACAAACAAACATGTAAATAAATACAGTACTAATAAGCACTTTTTTTAAGTGCTAAATAAGCAATCCATCCTTATGGAACACTGGTCTGTGGTGAGAAGGCAAGTTTAGTCTTTCATAAATACAGTCCATTGGCTCCATCCCACCCATGGCTATGCTTGACACCATACAACTAGTACAACTACTACTACTACTAATACTTCCCGGTATTAATCGACCCCCTTTTGGCCACTCAGGCATTTATTGACCCCCTTTTGACCCCTAAGGCATTTCTAGACCCCTGAGGGTTGATATTGACCATTTTGGGGCGTCGTGGTCTACATAAGCAAGACAGTCTGGATAGGGAAATCAGCCTAAGGCAAAAATAGTGTTGACACTGCAGTCTTTTCCAGCTGCATTCCTCCTCAGGACCCTTGGATAGATGACTCTGTTGGTAACTGCAAAAGCTGTAAGCCAGGGGTTCTTAACCAGGGGGAATTCCAAGGGGGGAATATCAGGGTTTTAAGGGAGAAATTGGGACCACAAATTGGTAAATTCAAAATGTTTAAAGATGATTATGATATATATAAAGACCAAAGAAATAAGAAACCTTCACACATCCTGAGGTTTAAACTGACCTTGAAATATACCCGTTGCTCCAGTCTGAACTTTTCCATAGCATGCACTGAAGAAAAAGAGATTTCTCGAGAGACCGCCCGACACATGAGAATTTTTCTAGGTACCCGAGCTTCATGTTCTACCTCTGGGTTGGTACTGCAAATTATTCATATTTTTTAATACATTTGATTTATTCTGAAAAGCATATCAGATCAAATAATATAACACTCCCTAATTTCATGAGCTACAAAATCTATTCATATTACAACAAAATAACAAGAATAATTTTCCTTTTTATGTACAAATAAAATGCAAGGAATAGAAAGCAAACTTAAGAATTAAAATATTGCCATAAAAAGCTTTTATAAAAGATCTTAGCCAGTTTACTTCTCAATGTGTCTTTGATGCCCCGCCACAATTTCAAAATCCTTCCTACACCTATGGCCTTAACCCCCAGGGAGGTTAGGACAATGAATACATAATAGTATAAACAGCAACATGCAAAATATACACGAATAATCCATTCTTTTGCCATCTACTTTATGAAAACTGGGAGCAAGTGGATTTTTTGCAATGTTTTTTTCCACAATACCCAGTTCTCCCCTTAAATTTTTTTTTGGAAAAGAGCACAAGATATTATAAATCTTACAATAATGTTCAGGCAGCCAAGAACTGAAGGTCACACTGGTTCAAACAGTGACATATTGAAAATCAATGCACTATTAAAGACTTCCGGACCACTGTGATGAGAAGAGAAACTACTCAGTCAGTCAAATAATGTAACAATTTCAGACTAACTGAATCATTCTCCTCTCTTCACCCCTCTACGTATTAGGTTACATGAATAATTATTTGAGGCTTTCAATACAATGTCACACTTAAATAAAAACACATCAGACACTGCAACTTCTAAAAAGTGCAGTGACTAATCTACTTCACATCAGTTCCTAATCATACTTACAAATCTTCAGTGCCCTGCCAGAGAACTTTGCCCGAGTCTGCATCACGCAGGTTCATCCAGTTTCTGGAAATTATATTAAGGAATTTTTTGCTGTAAAGAAATTCTTCCAAATTCCATCATCAAGATCATCTGTTTCATCACTGTGCACGAACACGTAAGGTAAAGTTTGACCCCCATTTCAATTCAAAATACATACCAATTTTTCCGCTCCAGCAGGCCTTCGAATGAGGACTCCTTATATCAATACACCCCTAAACAGATCCTCGTAATCAGAGCTGGGCACTAAATACATTGAATGTATTTAAATACTAAATACTAAATACATGGGAGAAATGTATTTAAATACTAAATACTAAATACATTTTACGAATATATTTAAATACTAAATACTAAATACCTAGTACATCAATTGTATTTAAATACATTTGTAAATACATTTTAAATATACACAAATTTTAACATGTCCGAAAAAAATGGATTTCCTTAGATTTTGGGTTTCCTTAGAAATTTTCTTCTCAGGTCTAAATTTCCTAAAAATAAGGAAATTTCCTTGAAAGTGGAAACACTGGTTCACTGTAACATCAGGATTACCAGATAGTTGGGCGGGTTTATGGCCAAATTAACTGATAAAAAAGTATTTACATTTTTATATCATGAGTATTTAAATACAATGTATTTAAATACTCAAAAAGTATTTAAATACTTTATTTAAATACATGACAATCAATTGATTTCTAAATACATTTCTAAATACACAAATGTATTTAAATACAAATGTATTTAAATACTGCCCAGCTCTGCTCGTAATCCCTTTCAATCAGCTATATGTCCTAACTCTCCCGTTCACAAGCCTGCTACCTGGCACTCTGCCACTAGACTGAAAGGTTCTACTGTTGTTCAATGCATTACAAGGCACGTTGTTATAATCATGCTCAACTTGTAGATCTAATTATTTGCAGTATTTCTAACCCTACAACAACTGTCAGAAATTAAAAATAACACAAGGGGGATCTAAGGGGCAACCCCCCCCCCCCCAGTGAGGTAAGGTTACGTAATCAATGCCCAAGTTAGGTTAGTGAACTAGCGGGGGCTGGGTGGCTCTAGCCCCCCCCCGAGTTATGTCAGGATAGTCAGATTTTTGTTTCTTTTTAATTACTGTCTGGGTGTAATGTCAGGGTATTGGTCAATATGGAGTATTGTACTAAACTGCAGTTTTACAGACTGAAAATTAGTAACTTCTGCAAAGCTGTAACAATAGTAGGCACATGAATGATATACATGGTAGCTGTTATGTACCGGGTAAAATAGGTACAACTCAGTAAATATAAATGTAAATAAACCACATCAGGTACTGTAAACTGTTAAAAATATAATATAACACTCAAGGCTGACAGTGCTATGGGGGTCCCACAAGACCATTTCTTAACCTCCCGTGCTATTGAAATAAGTAAGCTTGTAATATCTAACACTTAAACAGCATCATTACGTCCCCATGACCTGTGTTATTTCCCATTTAATCAGCTTTTGTTTACTTGGTCTCCCATGGCAACCAAATTCCTCTTTGCCAAGGAGTTTGACGTGTCACCTGATAAAACACGAATACGGTGTAAAAGGATACATCTGAAAGCCTTCTAGTATATCCTCTGATCTTGAAGGCATGGTTAGAGGATGGTGAGAAGGTACAGGAGGAATGAGGTGAGGTGGCACTGTTCACACGTCAGAGTTTCATGGTAGACTGAAGAGTGGCTTTCCGTGGCACTCCGCTCCGCCAGTCAGCTGTTCGATTGTTTATTTCGCGGGAGTTTCGTTTGATTCGGTGCATTTTTTGTATCTTCTTCTATATCAGCTCTCAAAACGTATTTAAGTTGTTGCGTTTCATGTCTCAAGATTTTTGTTTCTTTCTAATTACTGTCTGGGTGTAATATCCAAAAATGAACAGCTATTTCAAATTACTGAGCCAAATAATTTTCCAAGAACCATAGGTCGCGTGGTTGCTGTTCAAGGTGGCCCCTCTGACGACACATCTCTCGTTCTCTTTTGCCTGGATATATTGCTAATAATTTGCCTTTGCATATCTCAGAAGTGTGCACCCTAGTCATCTTGGATAAAGGCGGAACTCAACAGAACCCGGGATATTTTGCTTTCCTCGGGTTTTTCCTCAGGCGACTCGATCATCGTAGTCGTGGCTCTCCCTCGAAGTCGGAGTCCCTCCTTTTATGAGAGATCAAGAGAGATCAAGAGAGAGAGAGAGAGAGAGATCAAGAGAGAGAGAGAGAGAGAGATCAAGAGAGAGAGAGAGAGAGATCAAGAGAGAGAGAGATCAAGAGAGAGATCAAGAGAGAGAGATCAAGAGAGAGAGAGAGATCAAGAGAGATCAAGAGAGAGATCAAGAGAGAGAGATCAAGAGAGAGAGATCAAGAGAGAGAGATCAAGAGATCAAGAGATCAAGAGATCAAGAGATCAAGAGAGAGAGAGAGAGAGAGAGAGAGAGAGAGAGAGAGAGAGAGAGAGAGAGAGAGAGAGAGAGAGAGACTTATTCATTTATTATTAATTAATTTTTTTACTGACTTTTTTTGTCGCTGAATTACATATTTGTTACAGTAGGGCTACCAGTAGCTACTAGCTACTTATTATTATCTTTATGCGTTCCGTTACTTACATCCTTAGCATTATTAACCTTGTTGGGTCAGTACTATTTCTTTATCCAAACAAGATAAGGCATTTAGGTACGTAGACATTACGGCGCGCACTTGGCCCATCAGCTTATAACCAATTAAGGCTCAAAGGTGAATAGATTAAGCGGAAGCTAATTATCTATTCACGGAAGGCGGAAGCTCATTTGTAAACTGAATTGCTTATTGCATAAATGTTTATCTTCTAATTTAGCAGGGCTGAGTAGTATAGAAACAAGCATTGCCAGACAATTTGATTTGGATAGTGTTATTAAAAAGTATGCAAACAAAATACCCAGAGAAGCATATAAAATAAGTTTATATTAAGCTTCTAAGAAATAATTTTACTTTCAAAGAACTTTTAAGATTAGGACCTTTTTCCGGACCTATAATCTCACTTCTGAGAGGAGCCTCAGCCTGCCCCGGGGGCCCAGTGGTCTTGTCCCGCCTTGTATTGCAACATTTCTCTCCGAGGCCCTATCTGGGGTCTTCCGTTTGTTTGTTTCTATCTCTCTCCTTATCTCTTATCATTCAACTTTATGTTGTTCTTTCAGCTTCATGTTATTCAAGTCTTCTTTAATTTCTGTGATTACTTCTAAGTGTGGTTTCTCCTTTCTTCTCACATGCTGGACACCATACCGTCAGTGCTTCGTCTTCAGTTTTCCACCCCACACATATTATAATCACGTTGCCTAACTTGCCTTATCCTAACATTTGTTTCTGATATTAGAGTAGTACTTCCTCTGCATCTAGAGTATATCTATGGCATGGTCCTGGGTATATTTGTAATACCTCGACTCTCAACCTCCCTAGCTTCTCCTTCCATTTCTGATAGATTCTTAAACTTCATCTTTGTTGTCTATGCAAGAAATATGGAGATGTTTTAAACTGTTCATTTCTAAATACAACATTTCTTATCTTACAACCTGAATGAGGACAAGTTTGCACTGATTTACTTTGTTTTCTGAACATTCCCCCCCCCCCCCCCCCCCATGTCTCTGATCAAGTATGGGTTTCGTTTCACATTAAGTTTTGAGTTTTTTCCTAATTATGTAATTAGTCTTTTATTGGCTATATTCATCACAATTTTGTTCTAAATTCAGGTACCAATAAAACTATCACCAAACATATTTCTATACAAATTTATTATCCATTTAACTAAAAAGTTTAGGTAATACACAAATCATTAGATTTTAAATCCAAAATCTAACTTCTAGCATATAACATTATAGTATATATCGCTTTAGATGGAGTTTAACACAATTATGGGAAGAGAATTTTGCAACTGTATACTAAATGACTGAATTATTTCTCTATTTCCACAACTTCTTGACTGACATGTTCTTCTCGCTGTCCTTCTGCATGACCTTGGCCACAGCCATTTCAAAGTCCTCCTGCGTCACATGAACCCGACGCTCACGCAGGGCATACATGCCGGCCTCCGTGCACACGCCCTTCACCTCGGCTCCTGAGGCTCCAGGCATCATCTCGGCTATTTTCCTCAGGTTTATTCCTCTTGTTAAATTCATCTTGCGGGAATGAATCTGAAAATCAACAGGTTGATTACATGAGTGTGTATGAGGCAGCTATGAGGCCAGTCAATGCTATCTCCACCTCAACTTTAGGATCATCCCTTATTTTGATGTGTTTATCATTTACTAATCTAGGTACCTATTTCTACGTAATGGTGGTTTGTCCTTACAGAGAAGTAAAGTATAATCTAGCTAACTGGCAAATTATGCAACCATTTATCAATTCTAACATCAGACCTTTTAAACAGTGATTCAGTATGCACAGCATGACTAAAGCGACACAGAAAATAACACCTTTATTACCTGGTGCTTCTCTTTTGATAGGAGAACACAAAGAAATGAACTATAATGTACCATTGAATGTAACAAGTTACAGTTATATCATGTATATCATTTTGAATGTTTGGGATGTGCAAATTACAAATTATATTCAGTGTTTGTGAGTGATTTGCTCTGTGTTAGGTGTCACCCTGGGCGAGTTTGAGTAAGTGAGTTGTTTGCGTGTGTTTTCATGGGATTTCTTCAGGTTAATCAAAAATATACATCTTCAATAATTACTGTGCATAGCAGTGTTTTGGTAAACCTCATCCATCACAGAAAAATAATCTAGCATTATATTTACGATTTGCATAACTTTTCAAGGAGTTCATGACTAGAATGTCACCAGTAGCGCCAGAAAGGCATCCTAAAGTTACTTTCCTTAATTTCCTGTCTTTATTAGTCTAGTAGTCTATATTAGTCCTGTCTTTATAGCCAAGATACCTAATGTCACTCTAATATGAACGTTCACTCACCCTTTGTGTTCCTGCAAGATACCTACAGTTAAACAAATCTATGAAGCATAGTTAACAGTACTTGCCTTCAGAATGTCCAGTCTTGCCTCTTCATTGGGTGCAGGAAATTCAATCTTTCGATCAATGCGCCCTGGTCGCAATAACGCTGGATCCAAGATGTCAATGCGGTTAGTGGCCATGATCACCTGAAAGACAAAATGGGTCAGACTTCTTGATGCCATTCATAATCACTTCATTCTGCCAAGATCCTGCAAGGCATACAACCAGTGTTCAGTGAAATATAGGTCATTTTGAACATTGAATTTGAAGAAATACAAGTTTTTCAGAAATTCTGATGAACAACTGAACCACTAAATGCACGGTCTGCTTACACAGTGAGGCTCCAACTACACCTGTACCACAGGCAAGGGGCAAGTATTACCAGTCATAATTAGGGCTTTCAGATTCAGGAAACAGTGTATAATTAAGACTATGCTTTCTTAGTATGAAGGTAGTAAATTGTTGCAGGAGAAAAATATTCCATTTATGTCATACTGTACCATTGTCCACTGCTTTTGAAAATGGTGTTATGATATATTGATGAAAACCCAATAACTTTTAAAGTACAGCAGGACAACTCTAAGTCAGACTGTATGGGGGAAGAGGATGTCCAAGTTACCAGGTTGTCCGAGTTATAGCAAATAACACATCTACAAGTAGATGGGTATCAGAGGACCCCACCTTCCTCTTTGTTGCAAGAATATATATACATACTTTAAAATCCATAAGATAAGGTATGATACTTGGATCCTATCTTGACAATTTGCATATATCAACAATGCAGTTTTTATTCATACAAACTGTCCCCACACCAGAAATGAACTCAAGTGGCAGTGGGCAGGATTGAACGCAGGGCCCCTGCACGCGAGCCCAAGCCTCTACCCAGGGCCAGGGCACCATTGGGCCCTGGTGATGTAAGTGATTCTGGGATTCTGGATTCAAGGAAAAATTAGATTAAATCAAGAGAAAATACACTTCGACGATGAGCAACACACTGTTGATGCCACACTAGCACATGGCAGACTGACATAGTAGTGACACTGCCACGCTGGTCCTGGCGGTGGTTGTCCCAGTTGTGCTCCCGAGGCTTCATATAACTTGGACATGAATGAGTTTTCTGAAATTTGTCCGGGGAATGCGTGGTCCGAGGTAGAGGGGTTCCACTGTACTTACAATACCTGCCACCTACCTTAATGTTCTTTGTAGCTTCAAAGCCATCCAGCTGGTTCAGCAGCTCCAACATGGTGCGCTGCACTTCAGAGTCTCCTCCACTGCCCGATTCAATACGTGAAGACCCGATGGAGTCAATTTCGTCCATGAAGATAATGGAGGGAGCGTGTTCTCGGGCCATGACAAAGAGCTCCCTCACCATCCTCGAGCCTTCCCCGATGAACTTTTGGACCAGCTCGGAACCTGACACCCGAATGAAGGTGCAGTCTGTGTGGTGCGCCACGGCACGGGCCAACAGTGTCTTCCCTGAAATGATACAGAGCTGCACTGTACTGTCTGCATGGTATTTATGAGGCATTTCATCCTATTTCTGGCTACTGCCCTTAATTATGTAGATTAATTAGACATAAGTGCTAAGAAGTGTATAAGTACTCACTTCAAAAACCTTTCTTTTTCTTTCCATGAAAATTGGTATCTTGTGCAGATAAATTAGTGAGTTCTGTGTAGAATTTGTGATGGCTGAACAGAAACAACAGAAACCTAAGACCTCATTTAGCACTTCCCTTATTTGTCTTGATTCGTCAATTTCTTTCTTCATTTACTAATTGCCTTTACGTATTACCATCCATTTCAGATTTTTAGCAAACTTAGAAAAATATATTATCACTGCACTGCTACATTAACCCCTTCACACCCAAGTCTTTCCTTTGCTATATAAAAATCATCTGTTGTTAGCCATAAAATTGCGAAAAGTGACTAAATATATCAAATGAACTAGTGGACAAGGATACTAAACAGGTCATATCTATAAAATATTGCTTATATCTATCAAAATCGTCTAATGGTAGTCAAATTACAATGAAAATTACGTTCTGGGCCTCAAGGAGTTAAGAAAATTTAGATTGATGAAGCTAATGAAGCACAAGTGAGACATGGGAGCCAACCTGTGCCTGGGGGCCCGTAGAGCAGCACACCCTTGGGCTGAGCAATGCCAAGAGCATCAAAAAGTTCAGGGTGCTTCACTGGCAGCTCGATGACTTCCTTGATTTCCTTGATCTGCTTGTCCAGGCCGCCCACCATCTCATACGTGGAGTCAGGGACTTTCTCTACCATCATGAGACTTACTAGGGGATCCACCTGCAATATGAAGTCTAGTGAGCACTGACTAGACTGACTGACTAGGGATACAAACTATATTTTCCGAGCAATTATGTAAAATTCACAAACTGTAGGAAGCATATGTATGAGGAAAACAATAATATAGTTCTATGACAACCATGTACACCTACCTTATTGGGGAGAATCTTGTGTAGTGTGTAGGAGTCATTGCGCAGTGCTACTCTGGCATTGGCTGTCACTTGGTTGATATCAATGTTTTTATCGAGATCAACTACGAATTTTCCTTCAGGATGAACCTTCACGAGGACCTTCTTTTTGTCCATAGGCTTCACCACCTCCCCCACATAAGACCCTTGTTCCTGCAGCAGCTGAAGCTCCTCGCGCAGCAGACGAACTGTGGGATAAAGGAAGAGCTCCATTAGGGTGAGGTGGAGAGGAAAGGAGCCTCAGAATGCAATGCTCTTAAGCCCTTGAGACCCAGAACGTAATTTCCATTGTAATTTGGGTACCATTAGGCAATTTTTAGTGATTATAAGCAATGTTTTATAGCTATGACCTGTTTAGTATATCCTTGTCCACTAGCTAATTTGGTATATTAAGTGACTTTTCTGAACTTTATGGCTCGACAACATACAATTTTTTATAGCAAAGGAAAGAGATCTGGGCGTGAAGGGGTTAAAGTATTGATGTGTAGATTTAAAAAGGAAATAGAGAAAAACTGGTTCGCAAATAGGGTGGTATATGATTGGAATGGACTCAGTCGTCAGGTAGTTAGTGCGGAGTCAATAGGGAGCTTTAAAATGAGGCTAGATCATTTCATAGATGGGGATGAAAGGTGGATGTAGGTAGTGTTAAGTATCAGGAACTACCTCGTGTAGGTCTCATGGCCTCTGGTAGCTTCCTTATTTTCCTATGTTCTTATGTGTATGAAATGGTGGGGCTATCTAAATAATAACAAGCAAGATTTAAATGATGGAGAATACTTTTGGCATCAGGATGTGGCAGCCCCATTGCCCACTACATTGTGGTCCATACTACTGTGGTGCAGTGCCTGGGTGGTTGACCATGTAGCAACCCCAGACACATGAGGGATAGATTGTATGTCTTTATAATCCCTGTGTGTCACATGAAGCGACTACAAGGGACAAAGGCATACGTTTGAGAGCCTTCCCTGGTAGTCATTTCCCAAGAACACAAAAAACAGAAATATCCTTTGTTGCACGCCATCGCAGTTGTTTGCGAGGAAGACAATTGTATATTTGGATGGTAAAACAAAATGTGCAGATGAGGTGAAGTATGTGTGTATAAAATCTCCTGCTAAACAGCGGTTACTTAAATACTGATTGATTGATTTAATGCCTAAAAAGGTGAATGTGCCAGACATCAGAGGTCATATGGCACTACTTAAATACTAATACTAATCACTACATAAATGCTAATCTTGTAGGAGGGCATCATAGCACCAAAAATTGAAATTAATGAGGGATGTAAAGTACACCGAATCATTGAGGACATGAACCCAGCCAGCCATAACATATTATCTATGCAACAATGGAGTCCTATCTTGAAGTAATAGCTGACCACTTTGAAGGCTACACCCAGCCAAAGGAAAAGGAAAAATAGCTCTGGCCACAAAATATTCACATGATGAGCAGCATTTATTAGTAATGACAAAAAACATGCAAGTTCAATTAATTATTTCAAATCCATATCGATGCAGCAAATGTAAGTAGAATATACAAGAAGTCATTTGGTGACTAATACCACAATGAGCGAGTTAGAAAGGGTAGCCAAGAGAGAGAGAGAAAAAAAAAAATCTGTAAGGTTAGTGGTCAAAACTTCAAAGATGAAAAATAGGACAGAGGTATTAAGTAATGATAAAGAATAAGGTCTTGAAGGTCAAAAAGGTGAACAAGGTCATGTTGCCCTGTAATAATACATTTCACAAAATCTTGCCTTTAGCATTGAGTTCATTCCGTTGTGCTTGAAGTCTTCTAAGATCCTGCATTTTTTCTGATATAATAACTTGTAGATTTTCTACCTTGTGGGTATAGTACGGCTTGTAGCCCTCCCCCTTCTTGGTGTCAATGACATCCATCTGTAAGTAAGAAATATAAATAGGAATTAATAATGTTTGTATAACACTACTGTGAGGTCATTAAAGATTAACACTTAAGAAGAATTTGATGGTTGGTAGGTAGACTAGGTACAGTGTATTTTCTTGTACGTAACAGTGCAGTGTGAATGCAGGATCAAGTATATCAATGGAAGGAGTTGTACAGCTCAAATAATATCTGCAAAACAGCTCTATGTTCAACTGGAACACGGCACCAACGACCTAATACCATATATTTGTCTGTATTAAAGTCGGCCCTTTAGTCAGAGGTACCACGTGTGACAGCGATGTGCTCCCCATTTTTTTGTGATTTGATCGCTGGGTGACATCTGCAACGGCGCCTCCACTCAAATTATCCATCGGGCGACGTGAACCACATCAATAAGGTAAATAATGGTATATTATCGTGTATGCAGATATATTCTCGCCGCCATTGGAGTGTTTCAATTTTTCACGTCGAAGAGTTCCTAATTTTGGAAACAGTTCCAGTTTTTTATCTTGATATTACAGCACCTATATACATTTAATCAGCTTTTGGTACAAATGGATGAGGACTGCGCAGTCATTTTCTGAGACACTGACTAGGTTTTCCTTGCTTAAAATTAGTGCTTTTTCAGATGGGGATATTTTTATTTTCCGGAAACCCATTAAAGTTTTATTTTGTAATTTTCAATCACCATCTCCTAGGATCAACGTTTCCATTGATAATGGAAACGTCGATAAATGGATAATGAATGTATCTCCATCAGAAAAAGAACTAACACTTGGCCAGGAAATAATAGTCAGTGCCTCAGAAACCAGGTAAGTGATGCAATTGTACGAAAACTGTGCCCCGCCCCACACCACATTCGCCAGCCAGCCCCACAGTGGACCGGTCTGCCCTGCCCTGCCAGGAGGATTGTTGCCCTAACCGAACCTAACCTAACATACAAACGGGGGAGCTCCATCCCCCTCGACACCCCGACAAGATTATTTACCTAACCGAACCTTAATCTTCCCTCCTAAAGGGTGGGGGGGCCTCTGGACCGGGAGGGTGTGTCTGTATGCGCTATTAAGCAACTATATAATTTCTACAATATGTATATAAGTTTTAAAGGTTACATGGAAGTGGATTAATACTGCACAGTATACTGAGCAAAATATAATATAGAAAACGTAAGTGGTAACGGTGGTAGCGACCGCGCAGTTCTCGTCCATTATAACCCAGCTTTTACCCATGTTTCTGCATTCAGGGATTAAATACCACCAATAGCTCGATAAGTTATATCATGATAAGTTACACAACCAATGTTCAGGTTAAGTTAGTGATCTATCAGATTACAGGAAGTTTTGACGGAATGCACTTTCGACGGTAGAAAATGGAAGTTTCGACGGTACCGTCGAACTCCGTTGAAACTTCCAATATGTCTATCATAGAGTAAAACCTAGAAGTATTTTGCCATTGAGAGGATTAATATAAAATGCAAAGTTACTAGATCATTGCCCACCAAAATTAAAGTGAAAAGCATATACAGTACAGCAATGAGTGTCCTCCCGCCGTCGTTGTCGCCCGAAAAAAAACCCAGTAGCGAAATTTGAAACTCTATATACTTGCAGATACAAAGCATAAAACAGCGCTGAAACAGGGTAGATTATACAGTCATGATATAAACTACTGTGCATCATCTTCAGTGGCACATGAAAATCAGTAGTGATACTATAATTCGTAATATATGGCGTCTGGCGACATTAGGGCAGGTGGCGACTAAAGTGTTATCTACGGTATGTAGTCTACTACTTCATTCTACCATAGTTTATATGGTACAATATTAATAATACTTCCATACTCTCTTAGTCCCCCTTCCCCCCCTTGTTTTTTGCACTACGCCTCGCCCCCTTATGAAAAACAGGATGATTTAGACCAAGAAGTTATTAGTGAGGACACAAACACATGAAAATCTATTAGAATATAAATAAAAGGCTTATTTTTATAATAGCGGAAAGTTTTGAACCCAGAAATACCCAACTTTTACCCATTTAGCATGCATATATTGCCTCTGCTTGGGTGTTATATCATGCAATACAGTCCCACGCCCTTTCTTACCCTTTACATAGCCTTGAATATCGCAAGGGAGCCCGTAAATTGAAGTAAAAAGCATAAGAAAATACGAGAAATAAGATAAGTGAAGCCAGAAATACCCAGTTTTACCTATTTATCGTGCATGTATTGTCTTTGTCAATGGGTAATATCATGCAATACAGCCCCACACACTGTCTTACCCCTTACATAGCCTTAAATATTGCACGGGAAGCCGTAAATTGAGGTATGAATACAAGAATAAGAATAAATTTCCAATATGGCCGCTGTGACGTTATAAAGAGCTGGATCAGAGCTTCTCTTGACCTTGACATCCAACTCGAGAAAAAAACCAAAATTCACCACAACAAAAATCTACTTTTGAACAAAGCCCCTATAAATCGTGATAAAATATGAGCTAATAGTATATGTTGTGTGTATCCTATAAACAGTAATAGATCCTCGTTTAGTGTTGAAACTACGGAGCGATACATGTTTTGTTTTCTCGATAATTTGACCCTTTCAACCACTGAGTCAGATGTATTCCTTGAGAAAACACGTGAAAAACACGTCACATAAACACACACAAACACACTGCGCCTGTAGGCATAGCTAATCACACACAAATAACCTCACCACTCATTTACAAGGAGGAACAAGGTTGGCGTTAAAATGTAAACATAACCCCCCTAAATTAAATAAACAAAAAAAACAGCCACCAGGCGCGTGATTAATGCATAAAACGATGCGGACATATCGAAATATATTAAAACGCACAAAAATCCCCCTATATTTAGTATAAAAAAAAGAATTATCAACAAAATATCGCTAATATGTACGGTGTTACTAAAAGATTAAATCATATTTCTTTTACGAAGGCCTTAAAACACGGACACTTATCATGGAAAGTCATACGAGAAGCTGGCCTTTTCAACAAGGGTATTCAATCCAATATCAGTCCACGAATAAAAAAGTGGATATTCGTTTTGAAATTCGTAATTGGCACCTCGTAAAATGGCGGCGAGCCCAGGAGCCAATCAGAGGTCTCGCTACATTGACAGCGAATCAGAGGTCTTGCTACATCTCCCAGCCAATCAGCGTTCAGGAACCAGCTGGGCGCCGGGCGGCCATGTTTGTTGCTTACCCAAGATATATAGACTTATCTAATGGGAAATAAGGTGAAATTTACCCTTAAATACCTTATTTATGGCATATTAGCGATACTAGGAGTATTATTAGTGATAATTATAGGCTGGACGACAATACATTGCCGCCATATTAGCCTTTCAGCGTAATATTCTCCCTGAAATATATGACAGCATAGTTTGAGGCCGGTAAATTTAATATTTTGACGTGTTTTCGCTAAGTGTCTCCCGCTGAATACTACAGAGACCTACCCAGGGTATACCTTGATGCGCTGATCCTAGGTTCGAGACCCGCGTGCCCAAGAGTAGCTTCTATGGACCACTGTGGTCCGCGCCGTACCCATGGCCGCGGCGGTACGGGGCTGACGCCGTTATAGTGGACGAGAACTGCGCGTTCACTCTTTAGTTCAGACACACACACTGGGGGGCTAACACCTCACTATTAGCCTCTCTCGCTTTACCACAAACCTGTCACTACACACCTGTACGGCCTTCCAACACACCTGTTGCCTGTGTAACACCGTAAATAAATGACTTGGAAGGTTCGACGATGCACTAGGTTGGAAGTTTCGACGGTGTCGTCGCAAACGCATTCCGTCGAACCTTCCTGTTACCATCTATCAGGGGAGAGTGTAGGGGCACAGCCCCCCAGTTAAGTCAGGTTACGTAACCAATGTTCATGTATTGCACTGAACTGCTAAATTATTAAAATTATTATTTATTATTATTAAATTATTATTATTAAAATTAATAAAATAAAATTATTAAAAAAAATGCTGTAAATCTGTGAAATTCGTCTTCCCCCACCCCAAACCCCCCTTCCCACCTGTCCCCCCGGTTGTTGGGGTAGAGGAAAGGGGGCATTTCTCCGCCACTCAATAATTACGTTTTAGAGGTACCTGAAGGAATCTGTGAAGGTCTGGAAAAAAACCCCAGTAATAAGGGCGGGAAAGGACTCTACCCTAGAATTTTAGCCTAAAGATTCGTCTTCGAAAGAGATGAATGCCCACTACCGAAATTTTACCCAACTCTTTCGCACAACCAACTATGATACACGATATTGGAAGGTTAAGTCTTAGTACTGAAGGGTAATCAGGATTTTCAGGTCAGTAAGCAGCTGTGTGGTGTGCTTAGCTTGCCGCGAGCCACCGAGGCCAGTGATGACCAGGCTTGCTTTCCTTGCCATCGCCTTATTGACATATCTACCCATAAATCTTCCTCACTGATATACTTGAATGCACATCTAAATCATCCTGAACACACAACAGTTCAAAAAAGCTCTCAATGTAAGGTATATCTGCTTGAAAACTAATAGAAATTCTTTGTTTACCTTTTCGGCGACCCCCATCCTGTGTGTCACTATCAAGCGTTGACTTCATATGCGTACATCAGTAACATCACTAATCTTCATATTAAAGGTAAACCATTTTTAATTCATTATATATTACTCAAATCATATATCTTATTATAATACAAAGAAAAGTATCTGAAGCTATCTAATTTGTATCTGTATATTGTATGATTGAATACATGTCGATGTTTTGTCACATATAGAATCATTCGGATTTAGGATGATAATCAAAGGATTGAAAACTGATCAAAATGTCTTTCCCAGGTGAAATAAACAGGGGAAGAGTTAACAAGTTTTGTTAACGAAGGAGACGAAGTGGAAGAGGACCTATGAAGCGATACTGAGCGACTAAGGTCACAAGAAGAAGAAGAAGAAGATTAAATTCTGCGAGCTGAAAACTTTGAACTACGGTAGGAAGTTATGCAGGTAAAGGAGGGTATTTATTACTTTTATTGCCGTTTCTGTAATGTGTAATCTTACCATACCCAGAGGATTTGTGGCATCATATAGCTATAGTCACATTTAGTGTATGCCTGAAGAACATAAGAAAACAAGGAAGCTACAAGAGGCCGTGAGACCTACACGTGGTAGTTCCTGTTACCACTACCGGTACCTAGTCTACCTACATCCACATTTCATCCCCATCCATGAATTTATCCAGCCTCCTTTTAAAGCTCTTTTTAAGTATGTTTTATTTTTTTGTGCAATGATTAAATTCAGCTTCGGAAATGATTCGGCTAGTTGTGGTTGCGGTAAGTTAGATTATATTTTATTCACCTATGTTTAATTTATTCACTTTATTAAGTTAGGTTAGGTTCTATTCACCTACTTTTCTTCATTTATTCACTTTTTTACCCACATTTTCCCTGATCTTCATATATAGCCCCCCCTATATCGGGGGTCAAGATTGTCACAGAAGTTAAATGGTTATTGATAAATATAAGGTAGGCAGGAGTTTATAGAAAGGGGTGGCATGTCCATATGTATGTCCTACATGTCCTACTGTAGTATGTATCGGTGAGAAGTGACTCGATCAGTAGGGCTATACAAGAAGACATATATGAACTTAGAATAGGCTCAGAATTCATGGATGGGGATGAAAGGTGGATATATGTAGAAGTAACAGGAACTACCTCGTGTAGGTCTCACGGCCTCTTGTAGCTTCCTTATTTTCTTATCTTCTTATGTTCAGAACACATGTATCCTACAGTAGGCAGATGGGGACTTAGGGTGGCGTGGGTGGGCCGTGAGCCAAGTGAGAAAAAGGAAGAGCTGTCAACTATTTAAATTGAAGCTCGGCCTTCGCTTTAACATGAAGCTCGCTGCGAGGGTGAGCGTCGCTACAGAAAAGCAAATACGTACGGGTGAAAAAACTCTGCGGTGACGTCTTGCCAGATTTAACTAACTCCTTAGAATTTTATACAACAGTATTTTTTTATTATTATTATTATTATTATTATTATTATTATTATTATTATTATTATTATTATTATTATTATTGATATCATTATTATTATGATAGGGCGTAGTTTCTGGTGTGCGGCGGCCTTTAAACGTGATCTAACTAAGTCTGCTGGGTATATGCATGGTGTTAATGAATAGTTATGTGCACAATAATACAAGTGCCAAAAACACGCTTTTTTCCAGTTTTTCTTTCGGATGCACAATAATTTTGAATATCTTGGTTGAAGAAGTGAAGGGGAGGGAGCATGGAGGCAAGGATCAACTACTAAAGGGGGCGTGGTGGTAAAAAGGTTAAGAAACACTGAACTAGAGAAATGGAAAAGGAGAGAAACTGTGGGAGAGGATTGGAACGAGATGGAGAAAAGAGATCTCAAAAATAAAATTGAGAAAATATATTTGTTAGATGGCGGTAGGAAATAAGCGTTACTCTCCAGCAGGAGACTGGAGGAGTAAGTTACTTTACAAAGCAAAATAAGGCACCGTAATAATGCATTATTCGTAATTGAATAACAATTCGTGGTAAAAGTCAATGGAAGGAACAGGGAATTGGAGAACCAGAATAGTAGCTGCAGGGTAGGAGAGAAAGAAACCGTCACATATGTAATTATGGAATATAACAACTGTAGAAGCCAGGAAAGGTTAATAGCTTCAGTAGTGACGGTCTTCGGCAGAGAGGAGTGGGACAGGAGGCTAGAACAGGAAGACTGAGCACTGTGTACGGTGTTAGGGTCAACACACACATTCGTATATATTCTTTTTTCAACTAACACACGGGTTTTAATGAATTCACTTGCTTAAGTTGCTTTCAGTCTTTGTTAAAGAGTAATTCCACTTCCCAAGATTTTGTTGCAGTCACTGGATCAGCCAACGCAAGGCACCGATTCCTATAGTGGATATCCTATAGATTCTTATGGCATCATTGGCATGCTGTGCTCACTATAACGACGTTAGATCCATGATCATCCAGCCAGCATCATAGCTACGCAACTGCCTGGTTTAACAGGTCAAGTTGAAGACCATTATTTAGACCAGTCACCAGTTATTATTTTTATATTAAGTCTTGGTCCTGACAAGACTTATGTCTAGCGGGAGAAGACTTTCCAAAATATGGTTAAAATATATTTTTTATAAATATCAGGGTCAGAGAAACATTTATGAAATATATCTACACTTTGCTTTTTATAGATATTAATAAATTAATAATAATTTTAAATGTCAAATAAAAGCTAGGTAATTATATTTTTTATGACAAATAATATGTTGGAATAAATTTAAAATTATATTTTGTAAAATTACCAATATATGTCAAATGTTTTAATTGTATTGCATTGTGTTTAGACGAAAAAATATCATATGTTTATTCATTTATTAAAGCTACCGTCAAACTTAAAATATAGGACCATTTTCTGTACATGAGTCACTACAGAAAACTTTGACCAGACACTACCTAACACAAAGACTATAGTAGTGGTAATATTTTAGTAATATGTGGATAAAGCAAATATGCAGATAAAGATATACATATATACAAGTACTCGTGGTTGGATTAAATAAATCTTTGTTTCAGAACTTAAATCATCACATATTGGATGACTAGAAAGCCCTTTGAAGTAAGAAGCTACAGGAAGTTTGACGAAGAAAGTGTTGCTCAGTGTTGCGCACGCATGGTCTTCGTGGTCATCCTCCTGCCCTCCTTCTGCGGCGCCCATCATGAGGTAAGACTTATCCCCTTATGTGCAAGGTAAAGTGTGAGCTGTAAATCGTAAATTCGTAATCAAAATAAGGGTTTGGCGTTCGGGGGACATACACTTGTTTTTTGGTGCTAGGAAAATTTTTTCCCTTGAAAAGCTTGGGGTTAGTTTTTAATTTTTATTTTGCAGTAGTCTTATAAGTCACTTTCTTGTGTATTATTTAATCTTTCTGAGCTCATCCCAAAGCGATTTATAATTGATTCGTTTGCAAGAATACAGTTTATCTATTTCTTTTTTTCCCGTTTTCTGTCTTACTGCCCACTCCTTATCTATCTATCTACTTCTATCTATTCATTTTTTATCTATCTAACTCTTATCATCTTGCAAAAACGGCTGAAATATCTCTCTCTCTCTCTCTCTCTCTCTCTCTCTCTCTCGGAGTGGCGTGGAGAGAGGGGAGAGAGGTCGCGGTCACCAGTGCCCGATTCTTGTTTTTCCCCGGGGCATTAAACCCCTTTGTGCAGACATCGGGGTTGTCTATCGATTGCGAAAGGTATGACCCCTCAGGGGGCGATATAGTGTTAACAAGTGGTGACCTGTGACCGTGACAAGCTGAAACATTATTACTGTGGTTGGTGCTGTTGTTTGGGCAGGGAGGCGGGGTGTGTTTGACAGACGTGCCGGGGCCCAAACGGTGTCCTTAAACTTTTTCTCTCCCTTCCCTTCCCTGCCCCTCCTCCCCCCCCCCCCCCATAACGCATACCCTCCTCTCCCCCCTGGTGTCGTGGGGTGTTGTAGCGGTTTTTGCCCCCACCTCCCACCCCCCCGGGGCCCTCACCCCTCACCTCCTCCCTCCCCTCACAACATAAGAAAAAGAAGAAAAACATTAAAAAAAAAAAAATTAAGAAATAGAGAGGGAAAATGTGGAATCTGCGGACCGTGAGACCTCACAAGATCGTTTTTCTCTCAAACACTAAGTGGCTCCATCCATCCAGTTTATGTGTACTCCAATCTTTTCTAAAATTACTGGGGTCCCCACCAAAAGGTGTATACGCAGAAATGCCTTGTGACCTACATGTATCAGGCCCAAGCCCCCCCACCGTGTTCCTGAACACTCACCCCAAAACTACCCAACCGCCTTCTTTTCCCCCCCCCCCATAAAAAAGCATACCACCACCCCCCCCTCCTCCTCCTTCCCTCCCCGGGGTTTGTTGGGAGTAGCGGTCTGCTTACCCCCCTGCTGCCCCCACACCCCCCCCTCCACAGGCACATCCCGTGCTCCCAACATCCCCGCTGCCCAATCCCACCCTCCACAGTGGTCTGCTTCCCTATCGGTCTGCTTTTCCCCCCCTACCATCCCTGCTCCCCCCTACCATACCTCTGCCCCCTACACCCCCCTCCCTCCTTGTCTGACATCTCACCACGGCCCGCACCCATCTTGGCCGCATGGGGGCGGGGGCTATGCGGGTAACTAGATGGGGGTGGATGGTTTTTGCTGTACACACCCCGCTCCCATCTTGCATAATGTGGATGAGGCAGTGAACGATGGAAAAAATGGACGGGCTTTAGAGCGATGGGGGAGCCCTCCCCTGGGGTGCCTCACGTCCCCCCTGGGTTGCCCACACCCAAAATGAAAACTGGAAATAGGTAAACCCTATTGGTTCCCCCTAGGAAAACGGTGCACATAAAGATGAAAACAAATGGAAAAGATAACAAAGACTCTGAATCAAGTAATGATGATTCATCGAGGCGAGTCAAGAATAAGAGAAGGGGAGATTGAAAAATCAGGGGCGGCTGGTAGCACTAGGCTCAATCTATACTGGGGGCTGGCCCCTCGCACCACCAAACAACAGTAAAAAGTACCCCTAGCCCCCCCCCCGCCCCGACACTGCTTTTCAGGCCAGTCTGGTAATACCCTATTTTACTTCCCCCCCCGCCCCCAACCCCTCAAGGGTAACAAGGGAACTGCTCGGGGAAAGCCATACGGCTGGCTATAAAATAAAAGCAAGATTTGGAAAGTTAGGAATAATGGTTTTTCAGTGTTTTTCCCAGAAACAACTCAGAAAAGACAACACAAGGATTCAGTAATGTGGGGCTCTACCCCCCCAAAAAGTCCACAAAAATCATAATCAAGGGTTTTTATACTTCCACCAATGCATGGATAGCAACAAAGACCCCGTGCCTGCGGGGATGGCATGGAAAACAAAATAAGTTTGGTAAAAAGGGTTTTTGGGGTGCAGAGGTGAGATACCACAGAACCCCGAATACCCCAGATGGGAAAAAATCAAGATCGAAAAATATATTCCCAACCTAATTATTGGCAGATGTCGGGGTGGTCCACTAGTACGAATTGCGGTGGCGCCCAGGTGTCGTTTTTTGGCAGGGTGTCTATGTCCCCTGTTTGTAAAAAAAATTAAATCGTGGCGAGGGGCGGTAGCCCCCGGGGCTCTAACTGCCAGGGCAGCACCATGCGACCTATATAAGTGTCCGGGGGTTCCCTTTAGCTCTTTGTCAAAGTAGGGGGGGTCACCTCTCCCTCACACCGTAACCCACACCAGGGCCCCACCCAACCCCAGCACCAAGCCAGCCCCAAGCCAGCACCGAGCCCACCCCAAGCCCAGCCCGGCCCACACAAGCCCAGCCCCAAGCCCACACCACCCCACACCCGCCCAAGCCCCCCCAAACCCCGCACCAAGCCCGCACCAAGTCCACCCCAAACCCACCCCCAAACGCAGCCCCCAAACCCGCCCAAGCTCAGCCCCAACCCCCACCAAGCTCCAGACGCTTCTCAGAAATTTTCCAAACCCCTCGTGGTCAAAAAGCCCTCAGCTTCCCCCCCCCTACACCACCCCCACTATTCCAACCGACCGCCCGCACTCCGCCAAATTCGCCCACCTCAATTCCCCCCACCCCATCCCCACAGTGTCGCCCAGCGTACCAATCTGATTTAAAAATGGCTGCCAAAGTTGACTCCCTTGCGTCTGCACTGCAGCAAGTCAATGAACGTATTGATGCCCCCAAACAAAATATTGCAGCGATGCCACAGACCACCTCACAACAGCCAAGATTCAATTGAGGAGAAACTTGCTGCATCAGCCGAAGTGGTTATGAGCACTACGATATGGCCGCGTGACTTCCATATCAAAGATACCCGGTCTGTTCTTACGAAAACACCACCGGAGGTATGGGCGCCCTTAAAAACATCCAAATTGCGGATATCATTGACTTGATAACTAAACTTAGAGAAGACACAACAACAGGACTTACTCTAATCACGAATAATGTAGACGCACGATGAACAACAGGCCGTTAAAGATTTCTAACCTGGAACATCAACGGGCTTAGAAATAGACTCATTGAAGTACAACAGTCTCCCTTCAAAATGCCCTTGACATAATGTGTCTACAAGAAACACGCCATGACCCCCACAAATAATATACAGATCAGAGGGTTTCAGCTCTTCACAGTGGACAGCATACAGAGTCCCCGGCCGCACATCGTCGCTACAGAGGTCTGGCTCTGTATGTCAGGAATAACATCCCAGCTGACTGTATTGAACTCGCCTTTGGGGTGATAACAGTCAAGCACAAGCAATCAATATATAGATACAAAGGGGAAAATCCTTATTAAAATCAAAAATGTTATGTGACGGAAAACATGCTTGACTTCAGCCAGTTATATGAACTCGCTGATGGCTACCCTAGCCTTTTGATGGGTGATCTGAATGCCTACCATTATAAGCTGGGAGATAATGCCTCTGGGCGCTCCAACAATAATGGGAAAAAGTTTGGGTCTTTTTCATGGAAAAAAACCCAAAGATGTTCTGAATATTCTCAATGGGCCTGAGCCAACACATTTACAGGGGAACAAAGCTTGATTATATCTGTCTGATCAATGCCCCTGCAATGAGTCATCACGTGAGGTGGTGACACGTTGACATCCGACCCCCTTTGGTGTGTATGGGGAGACCCTTTCTCCCTGAACAGTACGGAGACACAGTATGTCCAGAAGAGACTGTGTGTTCCAAAGAAACATGAGCAACGCATTAGGGAAAAAATGAATAACTGGTATAAACATTACCCGCCTCATCGACAGAAGAGTTCAATACAGACATAATACACCAACTGGAGAGTAAAATTAATACGAAAGTCAGGCATGGAAAGAGGAACCCCAATGAGTGAAATGAAGAGATGGTATAACAGTGATGAAGCCGTTCGCGGATGACAGACAATACAAGAAAATTAAGCATCAATGGCAAAAAAACCCCCACTCATAACAACCTGACGATACTCAAGCGGATGGGGCATCAAGTGCAAGTTTGCCCAAAAAGAAAGCAAGAGAAAAATATTGGACGTCCTTTCTACAATCCATGGATCACAGAACGCCACTTGCTGAAGTGTCAAGGAAGATAAAAATCGTACAAGGGAAGAAAGCTTCATCGCCCCTCCACCCTGACCCAACAAAGAAGAGCAACGAACTCAGCAGGATTGGGCGACGCCTCCAGCTATGACTGTCTGCCCCTGCAGGTGCAAAGTGCTCTTGCACCAACGCCAAGAATCGTATTGAGAAGATTGAAGCAGCTTTACTCGACCCTAATGTCTCCGATAACATGCCCATCACCGAAGAGGGGCTCGTCAGGAGCCTGGAAAAGGCAAGCTCTAGTGCACCCGGCATGGATGGGGGTCACCTACGATGGTATTTCGTTTCCCTTACGACGATTGATGGCAATCCTGTTCTGCGACTCTACAACATGATATGGAGCGGGGACGCCTACCAACCCCCGGGAAAAAAAAAACTATTATTGTCCCTTTTCCCAAACCAGGAAACCCAGGGCCCTTCAGACCAATATCTCTCACCTCTTGTCTGTGCAAATGCTTTGAAAGAATAGTCCTTAATCGTCTACTATATAGTATCAAACCCCAGCTCTCCAGTATCTGTATGGATTCATTCCTGGCGGGAAGCACACAAAACTGCATTCATAGAGCCCCTTTGCTGGCATAAGGAAACGATTTAAATTTTTTATTGATTTGAAGGGAGCCTTTGATAGAGCTAACCCCAGTGCATCTTATCCCAACTATCTAATATGACCTCGGGGACCATCATCAGAATAGTACAAGATTACCTAACAGACAGACACAGTCGAGTCTACTTTGAGGGGGCTTACTCCAGGTGGAACACAGGGAAATTAGGAACACCACAGGGGGGTGTTCTCTCGCAATGCTCTTCAACGCACTTATGAATATCATTGCTTCTTTCAAATTTGATGGGGTTGTTATTACTGTTTATGTGATGACATAGTGCTACAAGCTGACTCACAAACACACATAAAAAACGCGTTGCGAACATTGGGGAGATTGTGCAACTCTATCGGCCTCATCATATCACCAGAGAAAAGCAAGGTGCTGTATAAACGGCATCGGGATAAAGCTTCCTTAAAAATACAGGAAAATTCTAGGAGAAGTCCCCACCTCAAGTATATGGGTGTACTTGTTGGGCATTGCAACACAAGACACAACGAAGTCACCAGACTGAAGCACATCTGTCAGCCTCGACTAGCGTTGCTAAGGAAGGTTGCATGGGGGGACGTGGGTCGTCTGTCCCCGTCCTTAAGAGGCTATATGTTTCCTTAATCAGATCAGTCATAGACTACAACTCTACAACCCTAACACGTCTCAACAAAGGAAAATCTAAAGCTCTTGAAGTCATTCAAAATACAGCAATTAGGTAATTTTAGGGTGCCCAAGGTCAACACAGCAGGGTAGTGCAAGACACGAGATAGGACTACCACCTTCACACATAGAGTACAGCAAATGGCAGCCCTCCAAATTATGAGATCCCTAAAAAACTAATGATGATGGTCAGCTATATGAGGCTCTCTTCAATCCTAAGTGGGGAAAAAAAAGTGTAATGTTTGGCTCTCATCAGTCAGGAAATTGCTCAGTTTCATTTAATTTTGATAAATACATGGATGATAGGGAGCACAGACCAGTTTATCTCCCCCCTGGGAACTGCCAGTTTTCAATGTGTCCTATTCTACCATCAAGGTTAAGAAGTGTAATGTACCTGTGAGCTGATGAGGCAGGACTTCCTTTGTAGATTGAATGCCCTCCCTGAGTGTCCCAATATCCTGTACACCGACGGGTCGCTGCATGAGGACGGGCGTGCGGGGGCCGGGGGCGTGTACTATAAGGGAGAAAGCCGGGGTGAAAAACCGGGCGCTAAGCATCCAAAAATCTGATGGCTGCTCCTCAGCCCAAACGGAGCTTCTAGGGATAACAGCGGCTCTGGCAGCAGTCAAGCGAGGCCGGAGACGTCATCATTGCCTCTGACGTACGGGCTGCCCTACAGTCGATAACATCCCAGGAACCTTCTTCACACCGTCCTCGTGAACAGAATTTTTAAACTTGTGTATAAGATAACGTGTCAGGACAGAACTGGAACTTTATATGGTCCCCCTCACACTGTGGGATAGCGGGTAACGAGCGTGCAGATGAACTCGCCAACAGTGCTTTCGTCTAAGGATGGTGTTGGGTTTCCGCTCCCTCTGTCCCTTGGCCGTCTAAAAAAAGAAATTGTGCGAAAAAGGAAACGTACAATAAGAGACATATTGACAGCATGCTCGGTCCAGTCTGTTTCTCTCACTACATATATGGACCTAACAAAAGGGTGTCAAACCCCCCTACAATTACAAAATGGACTAATTACTAGGCGCCAGCAGGTGTGTTATAGTAGGCTAAGGTTAGGGTATAAGTACATCTGGGAGGTAGCTGGCATGACAACATCATATGAAAAAATGTAACCTATTAAAAAAAGAAGAGAAGCACACACTCCGCCATTATGTAATGGAAAGTCAAGAAATGATCTTTTTTAGAGGCGGCTGTGCCAATGCCTCCTATGCTGGGCTGCTGCACTATTACTACAACCATGTAACCTTATCCAAGTCAAAAAAAGTCACCCAAACTTTGCCCAATGCTTCATAAAGGACTTAAAAAATAAATAAAAAAATAATATGTAACATAGCATAATCTTATGTATATGCATATCTAAATGAATTAACAAATTTACTATCTAACTTCATTAATCATGGCAAACCTTCCTATGCAACCTGCATGGGGGGTGCGCCCTTTGTCTATTTTGTACCCTTAATTATATATGTATTATGTATAATGTGTACATTATTCACAATAAACTTTTTTATCTGATGATCTCTCCTCTCTCTCTCTCTCTCTCTTCTCTTCCCCTCCCCCTCTCTCTCCCCTCTCTCTCCCCTCTCTCTCTCCTTTTTCTCTCTCTCTCTCTCCCCTCTCTCTCTCTCTCCTCTCTCCCCTCTCTCTCCTCTCTCTCTATCTCTCCCCCTCTCGATCTTTTGTTGTCTCGAATTAGCTACCTTTTCTCATTCATATTCAAAGGAGGACACAGAAAACACTAGATTTCTCAGTTATTTTTATATAAAGACATTCATGGTTTAGACAAAAATGTAGAAATATCATAACTTATCATTTACATTACATTACATTACATTCATTATTATTATTATCATTTACGCTACTTGTTTCATGATTAATTGGACTGCCTTAGCCCCGTATATTTGATTTGATTCAAACATTGGGGTAAAGCTGACGGAACAAAGTCTATTCTCGATAAATTTTACCCTTTGGAGGGAGCACCATAGAACAGTGAAGGCGCAGCAGAACCTTGGGCGGTAGAACCAATCCCAGTGCTTGAAGACCCTTTGATGGTGGAGCCAAAATCGCTACCAGAAGAGCCTTTGATTGAAGAACCCGAAGATCCTTGGCTGGTGGAACCGAATCCGGTGTCGGAAGAACCGTGACCAGAGGAGCGAACCGGGTTTGGAAGAACAATGACCAGAGAGCCGATCCGGTGTCGGAAGAACTGGCCGGTGGAACGAAACGGGGTCGGAAGAACCATGACCAGAGGAGCCGAATCCGGTGTCGGAAGAACCATGGCCGGTGGAACCGAATCCGGTGTCGGAAGAACCGTGACCAGAGGAGCCGAATCCGGTGTCGGAAGAACCATGGCCGGTGGAACCGAATCCGGTGTCGGAAGAACCGTGACCAGAGGAGCCGAATCCGGTGTCAGAAGAACCATGGCCGGTGGAACCGAATCCGGTGTCGGAAGAACCGTGACCAGAGGAGCCGAATCCGGTGTCGGAAGAACCGTGACCAGAGGAGCCGAATCCGGTGTCGGAAGAACCGTGACCAGAGGAGCCGAATCCGGTGTCGGAAGAACCATGGCCGGTGGAACCGAATCCGGTGTCAGAAGAACCGTGGCTGGTGGATCCGAAGCCGGTGTCAGAAGAACCGTGGCTGGTGGAACCGAATCCGGTGTCAGAAGACCCGTGGCTGGTGGAACTGAATCCGGTGTCAGAAGAACCGTGGCCGGTGGAACCGAATCCGGTGTCAGAAGAACCATGACCAGAGGAGCCGAATCCAGTGTCGGAAGAACCATGGCCGGTGGAACCGAAGCTGGTGTCAGAGGAACCTTTGCTGGTGGAACCGAATCCCGTGTCAGAAGAACCGTGGCCGGTGGAACCGAATCCGGTGTCAGAAGAACCGTGGCTGGTGGAACCGAATCCGGTGTCAGAAGAACCGTGGCTGGTGGAACCGAATCCGGTGTCAGAAGAACCGTGGCTGGTGGAACCGAATCCGGTGTCAGAGGAACCGTGGCCGGTGGAACCGAATCCGGTGTTAGAGGAACCGTGGCCGGTGGAACCGAATCCGGTGTTAGAGGAACCGTGGCCGGTGGAACCGAATCCGGTGTCAGAGGAACCATGGCCGGTGGAACCGAATCCGGTGTTAGAGGAACCGTGGCCGGTGGAACCGAATCCGGTGTTAGAGGAACCGTGGCCGGTGGAACCGAATCCGGTGTCAGAGGAACCATGGCCGGTGGAACCGAATCCGGTGTCAGAGGAACCATGGCCGGTGGAACCGAATCCGGTGTCAGAGGAACCATGGCCGGTGGAACCGAATCCGGTGTTAGAAGAACCGAGGCCAGCACCTGAACCATGACTGCCTGAGGTGTGCACCAGGAATGATCCACCTTGGCTTCCTCCTATTCCAGAGCCTTGAGAGGATGAACCTGAGTCATGAGCTCCAGAAGCTGAACCTGTTACTCCGGAGGCCGAGCCATGGCTGCCGAATCCTGAACCCCCGACAGCGCCAGTCCCGCGCCCTCCCGATACACTGCCAGCGCCGTGAAATGCGTTTCCAGATGATCCGATAACAAAGCTGCAAGAAGATAATACGATAAGAATCTATTAGAGGAGAGTTTGTGGCTTGTTATTGCCTGTAAATAACACTGATTTAGTATTTTACAATGAACTGATACTAAAAAATGTAAAAGATATTGTTATTACTGTATGTTCTGGTAAAGAATAATGCATCCTTACCTTGTGGAATCATCTGACGAGGAGGAGGCAGAAGAAGAGGAAGATGAAGCGGATGCAGCAGAATCCTTAGCTGAATCTTGAGACGAGGATTCTTTGAACAACCTGTCACCTGCAGACGAGCCAAAGGAACTGGAGGAGGAGGAAGAAGAGTCGGAGGAGGAAGACGATGATGAAGAGGCAGAGCTTGAGGAGGAGGAGGAGGAACTAGATGACGAAGATTTCACGCCATGGATTTTCCCGTGTCTGCCAGGGACGTGGATGCCATCTAGTTTGTACGGCAAGGCTGAACAACACATCAGCATGCACGCCGCCACGCCAACCAACATCAGTGCGGCTTTACCTGAGGAGGGACAACGTGCATCTTATAAGAACATAAGAACATAAGAACATAAGGAAGCTACAAGAGGCCGTGAGATCTACAGGAGGTAGTTCTTGTACCTGCTACCTACATCCACCTTTCATCCTCATCCATGAAATGATCTAGCCTCTTTTTAAAGCTCCCTATTGACTCCACACTACCTGTCTACTCAGTCCATTCCAATCATTTACCACCCTATTCGTGAACCAGTTTTTCGCTATTTCTTTTCTGAATCTACGCTTTCCCAGTTTGAATCCGTTACTTCTTGCTCTACCCTGCTACCCTGATCTACGATTTTATGGCCTTCACCTAATTGACTTGAACTGGGAGGATAATTCTTGGAATCACTAATCAGATCCTCCACACAGATCTTTCTTATTGATTAAAAAATATTCTTCTATCAAATTTCCATGACAAGGCAAAGTAGATTCTCACAAAACTCACTTAACCCCTTCACGCCCAGATCTTTCCATTTGCTATATAAAATCGTCTGTAATTAGCCTTAAAATTACGAAAAGTAACTTAGTAGACCAAATTAGCTAGTGGACAAGACTACTAAACAGGTCATATCTAAAATATTCTATCAAATATTCTATTCTTTATCTATAAAATATTGTTTATATTAATTAAGATCGTCTATTAGTACCCAAATTACAATGGAAATTACGTTATGGGCCTCAAGCGGTTAAAGTTTAAACGTATAGCTTACTTGAGGTCGATCATTAGGTTAGTATGTAAATTTTTTGTGTGAGAATAAATCTATGGATACCATTATACTCTATACGTACTCATGGTTCTAATGTGTAATGAGAAAGTCAGTAACTCTCTTCGCTGTTAGACGGTTTGCTTGTGACTTGTGGTTCATATTCTGGGCGGCGCCTTATATACCCGAGTGAGACTTGCTGGCTCACTTTGAGGGTCAGGGTTTCCCGTCTCGGCTCTTCCATGAATTCTGTCGCCCGCGGGACATAAAGGATGGGAGCAGAATACTTGTGGTTTTTCCGCAGTATATTACCATGTTGTTACTGATAGCTATTCTTGGTGTGGTTTCATGTGTGTTTATTGTAACGTGGTTGCTTTAGAGTGATGGGGACATAGATGTTTTAAATACAACATTGGGAAAGTTTTTTTCGTGATATGCATAGTAGTCTTTATGATTTAAAAAAAACTTTTTCAATATTTTTTATTCAAAAGTTGGTGACTCCTTTTCCAGAACTACTTGTTGTACAGTACTACTACCACTACACTTCTACTTTTGCTTCTGCTACTACTACTACTACTACTACTACTACTACAACTACTACTACTACTACTACTACTACTACTACTACTACTACTACTACTACTACTACTACTACTACTACATGCTACTACTAGTCTACTACCTACTACTACTACTACTACTACTACTACTACTACTACTACTACTACTACTACTACTACTACTACTACTTAGTACTCCTATTACTACTACTACTACTACTACTACTACTACTACTACTACTACTTAGTACTCCTATTACTACTACTACTACTACTACTACTACTACTACTACTACTACTACTACTACTACTACTATTACTACATATATACTACTACTACTACTACTTCTACTACTACTGCTACAACTACTACTACTACTACTACGGATGATAATGATGATGACGATGATATTATCAATGATAGTTATGATAAGATATCGATAATGATACTGATGAATATGATGATGATGATAATGACCATAAAGGTAATAATGATATAATTGTAATAATTATTATTGCTATTACAATAGTAATCATTATCATGTATCATCATTATTAGTTAGTACCATTATCATTATTATCATCATTATTATTATTATCATCATCATTATTGTTCTCATCATATATTACTTTATCATACATTAATATACCATTATAAATCATCATCATTATCATTTGATGAGGCAACGGGAGACGGGCAGCAGTCTATGATGATTATCGAAGAGACTTATAAATCGTTTAGATGTTAACAGGAAAAAAGAATGATGATATTGAATAGCGAAAAAACCCCAAAGGCAATGATCAACAAACAAGTGAGATAGAGCGTCCAATAGGAGGAGACACATTTTGTTTATTCTAAATATTTCTTTCATGATTATTTCGAACATTCAAATCCCCTGGATTTTTATTTTATTTTTTTTTCTTGGATGAAATAAAACGAATTTTTTGGGGAAAAAAAAAGGGAGGGATCTAAAAATCAAAAAAAATTGGGGGGGGGGGGGGGGGGGGGGGGGGGGGGGGGGGAAAAAAAAAAAAAAAAAAAAAAAAAAAAAAAAAAAAAAAATTTTTAAATTTTTTTTGGGGGGCTTTAAAGGGGAAAAATAAAAACCCTTTTTAAAAATTCCCCGAGGAAAAAACTGGGGGGAAATAATTTATTTAAAAAAGGCAAAAAGGAAAAATAAATTTTTTTAAATTGTAAAATTCAAAATAAAGGGAAAAAGGTTAAACCTTGTATGCAGGTGGAGAAAAAAAATTCATATGTTTTAATTAAAAATTTAAAAAAAGTTATTTTCAAACTTTGGCCAAAGGGGGACAGGAAAAACACGGAAAACTGCACGACATCCCCCAACACAAAATTTTTTTTTAAAAAGGGTTTTTAAAATTTTGTTAATTTTTGTTTTTTAAAGATTTTTCCAATTAAAAATTTTTTTCAGTCCGGGGGGATAAAGGGAAAACTTTTCCAAATTTATATTCACATATGGATGGGGGCTAAAACCTTGAAGTAAGGCACAAATTTTACGAAGGGAAAGGTTTTGGGGCCTTATTTGCCGCACCAGTTTATTATTTTTATTTAGCGGCCCCTAAAAGGGAACTTTTTCCCTAGGGGGGTTTAAAATTGGTTAAAAATTTTTTTTAAATTGGGTCGGAAACATTTTAAAATTTAATCTAATTTTGTTTTTATAGTTTAAAAATTATTTTTTAATTTTAAAAAAAGCTGGAAAATTTTTTTTTAAGAAAAAATTATGTGGAAAAAATTTAAAAATTTAATTTTGAAATTCCAAAGCAAATTTTTAAAATTGTATTCGTTTTGAAAAAAATTATAAACATTTATTCTATCAAATTTTCCCCTTTTTCTGTCTGGTACCCAAAAAAATTTTCCAACATACCAAACAAAAAACTATTAGTTTTTTTATAATTTATTATCAAAAAAGTTCAAAAAAATTTTTTGGGGTTAATAATTTTTTTTGCTTTCTCCTTTTCTCCCCTTTGAAGTGGCTCGAAGGGGAAAAAAGGGTTTTTGGGGTTTTTTGGGCCCCCCCGTTTCCCCTTTTTGCTTTTCCCCCCTTTTGGGGGCCCCCATCAAACACCCCTTTTGCGGGGAAAATTGGGGGTGTAAAAAAATTGCAAAAAAGGCTTGGGAAATCCTTGTTTTTTGGGTGTAAAAATTTTTTTCCCCAAAATTTTGATTTTTTTTGGGTTTACCAAAGAGTCTTTAACATTTTTCTTGTGTTTTTTTTTATAAAGGGTGGCAATTTTTTGGGACGTTCCAATGTTAACATTTTTTTTTAAATTTTTTCCCGCTTTCTGCCCCCTCCTCCCTTTTTACTACATCTTTTTCTATTTCTTTTTTACTTCAACCTTACATTTTTGCAAAGGGCAAACCCCTCCCTCCCCTCCCTCCTCCCATGGGGAAAAAGGGGGGGGAGAACATTAAAGGAAAATTAGGTGGGGGAAATTAACCCTTTGGGGAGCCTGGGGCCCTTTCCAAAGGATTTCCCTCAAAAATAGTGGTAAAGTTATGTGTGACCCCAATTGCAAACATAATGGTTTTTTGGGGGGGGCGGGGAAAGGGGTTTGGGCAGAAGTGCCCCTTGCCTTACCATTTTTTTTTTTCCCCTCCCCCCGCCCCCCCCCCCCCTGAAACCCTCCCCCTCCCCGGGGCCTTTTTCTTTGCCCCCCCCCCCCCCTCCCCGCACCCACCCCCCCCCTCCTCCTCCCTCCCCCCAAAAAAAAAAAAAAAAATTGGTTGGGGGGCCCGTGGCCTCCCAAAAATCGCTCCTCAAACCAACCCTCCACATTTTGGACTCCTCTCCCCTAACTTTCTGTGCCCACAAATTTTAAACCAGGGCCCCTTGTTCCATTTCCCCCCGCCCCTCCCTTTTCCAACCCACGCCCCCCCCAAACCCCCTTTTTTGCCCCCCCACCCCCCTCCATCCCCCCCACCCCCCACCCCCCCTCCCCCCCCCCCCCCCGGGGTGCGGGGATAGGGTCTGGTTAACCCCCTTTTGCCTACACCCACCCCTCCACTGCCCCCCTGTGCCCTAACCGGAATATAAAAGGGCCTTTTCCCCAAATGGGGCCCTCCTCCTTGTCCCCCCACCCCCCGGGCCTCCCACCCCCCCTCCCGCGTCTGTTTTAACACCCCCCCCATCGGGGCCCCCAGGGCCCGGGGGGTTTATTTGGAAATATGGAAAATATTTTTTTCCCAAACCCAATCTTCAAATAGGATAAATAAAAGGGAAAATACAGGGCCTTAAAGGGGGTGGGGCCCCTTCTCCGGTGCGCCCCACGGTTGCCACTCCCAACATGAACGGGAAAAGAACCCAAAGGCAAAGGAACGGGCAAAATGAAAAAACAAACACACTTGACAAAATGGACCCACGTCACAAAGGAGATTTAATTGAAAATCGGGGGTGGGATATATCAAAATACGGTGCGGCCCCCCCACCACCCCAAAACAACAGAAAAACTACCCCTAGCCCCCAGCATCGCCGCGACACTGCTTCTTCAGGCCTCGGGTTCCAATTTTATATTTTCCCCCCCCGCCGCCAACCTCTCAGAGGATAACAAGTTAACTGGCTCGGAGACGCCATACGGCTGGCAAAAGAAAAAGCAAGTTTTGGAAAGTTGGGGAATAAGGGTTGTCGGTTTCCATAAATCAACTCGAAAACTGCAACACAAGGTTCAAAAAATGTGGTGCTCTATCTCCCAAGAACCCAAAAAAAATCATAATAAAAGGGTTTTTACTTCCCACCAAATGCACTGGTAGCAACAAATTTACCCGTGCCGCGGGATGGCTGGAAAAACAAAAAAATTTGGTAAGAGCTTTTTTATGGTGCAGGGGTGAGTACCAAAACCTCAAAATACCCAGAGGGAAAACACTCAAGCGAAGAAATATTCCCAGACCTAATTAGTGGCAGATGCTGGGTGTGGAAACACTAAAACGAATTGCGGTGGCGCCCGGGTCTTTTTCTGGCAGGGCAAGCCCACTTTTTTTGAAAAGGGGAAAATTACGCTGGCAAAACGGTAGTCCCCAGTGCTCTAACCCAGGGCGGCACCGGACCTATAGTAAGTTGGGGGGTTCCCCCCGACCTTCGGGGAAAAAGGGGGGCATCCCCTCCCTCACCCGAAAACCAGCACCCAGGCCCTCCCAACCCCAGCCCCAAACCCCACCTCAACCCAGCACCGAGCCCAGCCCCAACCCCAGCCCGGGCCCACCCACAAGCCCAGCCCCCAAGCCCAGCCACCACCCCAAGCCCGCCCACCAACCCCAACCCAGCCCAAGTCCCCCCAAACCCCACCCCCCAAGGCAGCCCAACCCCGCCCCAAAGCTCAGCCCCAAGCCCCCCCAAAAGCCCAACGTTCTCGGGATTCCCAATCCCCCCGTGGCTAAACAAGCCCTCACTTCCTCCCGCCTACACCACCACCACTACTCCAACACGACCGCCAGCACTCCCCCAAATTTCGCCTCACCTCATATTCCCCCCACCCCATCCCCACATTGTCGCCCAGCTCACCAATCTGATTGAAATGAGGGGCTGCCAAATTTGATCCCTTGCGTTGCACTGCAGCAAGTCAATGAACGTATGATCCCCAACAAAATTTGCGCGATGCCACAGACCCCTCACAACAGCCACAAGATTCAATTGAGGAGAAACTTCTGCATCACCAAAGTGGTTAGAGCACTACGATATGGCCGCGTGACTTCCTTAAAAAGTTTCCCGTCTTTTTTAACAAAAAACACCCCCGGGGGTATCGCCCCTTACAACATTAAATTGGGGAATCATTGACTTGATAACTAAACTTAGAGAAACACCAACGGGTTTACTCTAACCGAAAAATTGGGACGCACGTAAACAACAGGCCGTTAAGATTCAACCGGGAACATCAAGGGGCTAGAAATAGATCATTGAGTAAACGGGTTTCCCTTTTAAAAATGCCCTTTGACATAAGGGTCTAAAAGAAAAACGCCATACCCAAATAATATACAGATCAGAGGGTTTCAGCCTTCACAGTGGACAGCATACAGAGTCCCGCCCCCAAAATCGGCAAGAGGTCGGCTCTGTATGTGGGGGAATAACACCCAGCTGACGTATTGAACTCGCCTTGTGGGTGATAACTAAAGCACAAGCAATAAATATATATGATAAAAAAAATGGGAAAACCCTTATTAAAATCAAAAATTTTATGTAAAGGATAACATGTTATTCAGCCAGTTATATGAACTCGCTGATGGTCCCCTGACTTTTGAGGGGGTGATCTGAAATGCCTACCTTATAAGCTGGGAGATTGCCTCGGCGCTCCAACAAAAATGGGAAAAAGTTGTCTTTTCTGAAAAAAAAACCCAAAGGGTTTTAATATTCTCAATGGGGCCTGGCCAACATTTCAGGGGAAAAGCTTGATTATTCTGTCTGATCAATGACCCTGCAATAGCATCCTGGAGGGGGTTTGACCCTTGGGCATCCGCCATTTTGGTGGTAGGGGGAAAGATCCTTCCCCCATACAGTACGGAGAACAGTTGTCCAGAAAGGCTGTGTTTTCCCCCGGGAAACCTAGCAACGCATTGGGGAACAAATGAAAACTGGTAAAACATTACCCCCCTCAGACAGAAAGTTCAATACAGACAAAATACCCAAACTGGAGAGTAAATTAAATACGAAGTCAGGCAAAAGGGACAAAATGATGAAATGAAGGAAAAGGTAAAAACAGTGATGAACCCGTTCAGGGATTGACAGACAATACAAGAAATTAAGCATCAATGGCAAAAAAACCCCACCCTAAAACCTGACGATACTCAACTGGGGCATCAAGTGCAAGATGTCAAAAAGAAAAGCAAGAAAAAATTTTGGACGTCCTTTTCCCAATCCATGGAACAGAACGCCACTTGCTGAAGTGAAAGGAAAATCAAAACGTAAAAGGGAAAAAACTTCATGCCCCCCCACCCTGACCCAACAAGAAAGCAACAAAACCAATGCGGTTTGGGGCGGAGCCTCCACATGATGTCTGCCCCTCAGGCAAAGTGCTCTTGCCACCAAACCCCAAGAATCGTATTGAAAAATTGAAGCAGTTTTTCTCGACCCAAAATTCTCCGATAACTGCCCATCCCCGAAAGGCTCGTCGGAGCCGGGAAAGGCAACTTAGTGCACCCGCTGGAGGGTGCCCTACAGGGTATTCGCTTCCTTACACATTGAGGGAAATCCTGTTTTGCGACCTACAACATGATATGGACGGGGCGCCTCCCCAACCCCCTGGAAAAAGCTATTTTTGTCCCTATTCCCAAACCAAAAACCCCAGGCCCCTTCGCCCAATATCTCTCACCCTCTTGTCTGTGCAAATGCTTTGAAAGAATAGTCCTTAATCGTCTACTATATGTATAAAACCCCCCAGCTCTCCAGAAATCTGATGGATTCATTCCGGGGCAGAGCAACAAACGGGGGCATTCAAGAGTCCTTGTGGCATAGGAAAAACGATTTAATTTTTTTATTGTTTGAAGGGATTTTTGTAGAGCTAACCCCAGTCATCTTATCCCAACATTAATATGACCTCGGGCCCATCATCAGAATAGACAAGATTACCTAACGACAGACACATCGAGTCTACTTTGAGGGGCTTACCCGGGGGGAACACGGGAATTAGGAACACCAGGGGGGGTTCCTCGCCAGCTTTTAAACGCCTTTAAAATATCATGCTTCTTTCAAATTTTTGAGGGGGTTGTTTTACTGTTTATGCTGATACATAGTGCTAAAAGCGACTCACAAACACACATAAAAAACGCGTTTGACTTTGGGGGATTGTGCAACTTATGGGCCTCCAATCCAGAGAAAAGAAAGGGGTGCTGTAAAAGGGCATCGGGATAAGCTTCCTTAAAATACAGGGAAAATTCTGGGAGAAGTCCCCCCCACAAATATGGGTACTTTTTGGGGCATTGAAACCAAAAGACAAAACGAAGTCACCGAGAAGCCATCTGTCACCCCTCGACTAGGTTTCAAAAGAAGTTGCATGGGAACGGGGGGTCGTCTGTCCCCTCCTTAAGAGGCTTATTTTTCCCTTTAATCAGATCAGTCATAGACTAAACTCTAGCACCCAAACACGTCTCAAAAAAGGGGAAAATCTAAAGCTCTTGAGTCTTAAAAATACAGCAATTGGAAATTTTGGGGTCCCCAAGCCAACACAGCAGGATAGTGAAAGACACGAGATAGGACACCACCTCTCACAATAGAGTACCAAAAATGGCAGCCCTCCAAATTATGAATCCCAAAACTAATGATGATGGTCAGCTATATGAGGCCCCTCTTCAATCCAAAGTGGAAAGAAAAGTGAAATGTTTGGCTCTCATCAGTCAAAAAATTGCTCGTTCTTTTAATTTTGAAAAATACTGGATGATAGGGAGCACAGACCAGTTGTCTCCCCCCGGGGAAAACTGAATTTTTTAAATGTGCCTTCTACCTCAAGGTTAAGAAGTGAAGTACCTGTGAGGTTTTGAGGCAGGACTTCCTTTGAAAGGAATCCCCCCCTGAGTGTCCCAATATCCTGTCACCGGGGTCGCTGCATGAGGAGGCTGCGGGGGGGGGTCGTGTACTAAAAAGGGAGAAAGCGGGGTGAACACCGGGGGCGCTAAGCATCCAAAACTCTGATGGCTGCTCCCACCCCAAACGGAGTTTTGGGGAAAACAGGGGGTTTTGGGCAGCATCAACGAGGGCCGAGACTCATCATTGCCTCTACAGTACACTGCCCTACATCATAACATCCAAAAACCTTTTTCACCCCGTCCTCGTGAACAAATTATTAAACTTGTGTAAAGATAACGTGTCGAAGAACTGTAATTTTATAGGGTCCCCATCACACTTGGGAAGGGGGTAACGGCGTGAAGTAAAACTCGAAAACAGTGCTATTTTCTAAGGATGGGTTTTGGGGTTTTTCCGCCCCCTCTGCCCCTTTGGCCGTCTAAAAAACAAAAGGGTTCGAAATGGAAACGTACAATAAAAATATTACAGCATGCTCGGTCATCGTTTCCTCACTACATATAGGGCCCTAACAAAGGGTTTCAACCCCACTCATACAAATGGACAATTACTAGGCCCCAGCAGGTGTTTTTATAGTGGGCAAAGGGTTGGGTATAAGTAATCTGGAGGTAGCGGGAGTGACAACCAAAATATAAAAAAATTAACCCATGTAAAACAGAAGAGAAACACACTCCGCCATTATTAAGGAAGTCAAGAAATGATCTTTTTTTTAGAGGCGCTGTGCCAAGCCCCCTATGTGGGCTGCTGCACTATTTTCTACAAACCCTGTAACCTTTTCCCGTCAAAAATAGTCACCCAAAAATTTGCCAATGGGTTTATAAAGGACTTAAAAAAAAAATAAAAAAATATATATGTAAAAAAAAGCATAAACTTTTGTATAGCATATCTTAAATAATTAAAAAAATTTACTATCTAACTTCATAATCATGGAATCCTTTTTATGAACCGAGGGGGGGGGCGCCCTTTGCTATTTTTTTACCCTTTAATTTTTATTGTATTATGTTAATGTGTACATTATTCACAATAACGTTTTTTTATTGATGTCCTCCCTCTCCTCTTCTCTTCCTCTCTCTCCCCTTCTCTCTCTCTCTCTCCTCTCTCTCTCTCTCTCTCTCTCTCTCTCTCCATCTCCCCTCCCTCTCTCTCTCTCCCCTCTCCTCTCTCTCCTTCTCTCTCTCCTCCTCTCTCGTCTTTTTTTTGCTCGAAATTTGTACCCTTTTTTCATCATATTCAAAGGAGGACCGAAAAACACTAGATTTTTCATTATTTTTATATAAAGACATTCATGGTTTTTGACAAAATGTAGAAATATCAAAATTATCATTTCATTACATTTCATTACCTTTTTATTATTATTTCATTTACCTACTTTTTTAAAGATTAATTGGATGCCTTAGCCCCGTTTTTTGATTTGATTCAACATTGGGTAAAGCTGACGGAACAAATCTATTCTCGATAAATTTTACCCTTTGGAGGGAGCACCAAAAACTGAAGGCGCAGCAGAACCTTGGGGGGTAGAACCAAACCCCGGGCTTTTAAGACCCTTTGATGGGGAGCCCCAAATCGCTACCAAAGAGCCTTTGATTGAAAAACCCGAAAATCCTTGGCTGGTGGGGCCGAAAACGTTTTCGGAAGAACCCTGACCCGAGGAGCCGAATCCGTTCGGGAAAAACCTGACCAGAGGAGCCGAATCCGGGGTCGGAAAAACCTGGCCGGGGGAACCCAATCCGGTGTCGGAAGAAACCCTGACCCGAGGGGGCCGAACCGGTGTCGAAGAACATGGCCGTGGAACCCAATCCCGGGGTTTGGGAAACCGTGACCAGAGGAGCCCAACCGGGGTCGGAAAAAAACCAGGGGGGTGGAACCGAATCCGGTGTCGGAAGAACCCGGCCAGAGGAGCCGAATCCCGGGGTCAAAGAACCATGGCCGGTGGAACCGAACCGGGGTCAAGAACCGTGAACCCGAGGGGCCGAATCCGGTGTCGGGAAAAACCCTGACCAAGGAGCCGAATCCGGTGTCGAAGAACCTGACCAAAGGGGCCCCAAACCGGTGCGGGAAAAACCATCCGGTGGAACCCAATCGGTGTCAGAAAACCGTGGGTGGGGGATCCGAAGCCGGTGTCAAAGAACCCTGGCTGGGGGAACCAAAAAGGTGGTCAAAAACCCCGGGGTGGGGAACTGAAACCGGTGTCAGAAGAACCTGGCCGGTGGAACCGAATCCGGTGTCAAAGAAACCCTGACCAAGGGCCGAAACCAGTGTGAAAAAACCATGCCGGGGGAACCCAAACTGGTGTCAGAGGAACCTTTGTGGTGGAACCGAATCCCCTTCAGAAGAACCCTGGCCGGTGGAACCGAATCCCCGGTGTCAAAGAACCGTGGCTGGGGGAACCCAATCCGGTGTCAGAAGAACCCGGGGGGTGGAACCGAATCCCGGGGCAAGAAAACCCTGGGCTGGGGGGGGAAACCCAATCCGGTGTCAGAGGAACCCTGGCCGGTGGAACCGAATCCGGTTTAGAGGAACCCGGGGCCGGTGGGAAAACCGAATCCGGTGTTAGAGGAACCGTGGCCGGTGGAACCGAATCCGGTGTCAGAGGAACCCTGGCCGGGGGAACCGAACCGGTGTTTGAGGAAACCGTGGCCGGTGGAACCCAAACCCTGTTGAGGAAACCCGGGGCCCGGGGGAACCGAATCCGGTGTCAGAGGAACCATGGCCGGTGGAACCGAATCCGGGGTCAGAGGAAAACCTGGGCCTTTTGGAAAACCCAATCCGGGGGCAGAGGAAAAAAAGGGCCCCGGGGGGAAACCGAATCCGGGGTTAGAAGAACCGGGCCCGAAACCCGAACCCTGACTGCCTGAGGGGGGCACAGAAAGATCCACCTTGGCTTCCTCCTATTCCGAGCCTTGAGAGGATGAACTGAGTATGAGCTCCAAAGCTGAACCTGTTACTCCCGGGGGAGATGGCTGCCGAATCCCGACCCCCACGCGCCCGCCCCCGCCCTCCCGATACACGCCAACGCCGTAAAAGCGTTTCCCGATGATCCGATAACAAAACTGCAAGAAGATAATACATAAGAATCTATTAGAGGGGAAATTTTTGGCTTGTTATTGCCTGAAAAAAACATGATTTAGTTTTTAAATGAACTGATACAAAAAATGTAAAAAATATTGTTTTTACTGTAGTTCTGGAAAGAATATGCTCCTTCCTTGTGGGAAAATCTGCCAGGGGGCGAAGAAAAGGGAAAAAGAAGCGGGGCCGAATCCTTAGCTGAATCTTGAGACGAGGTTCTTTTAACAACCTGTCACCTGCAGACGGCCAAAGGAACGGGGAGAGGGGAAAAAAGGGGGAGGAGGAAGACGAGATGAAGAGGCGAGCTTGAGGGGGAGGAGGGGGAACTAATCGAAGATTTACGCCCTGGATTTCCGTGTCTGCCAGGGACGTGGATGCCTTAGTTTGTACGGCAAACTGAAAAACACATCACATCACGCCGCAAGCCCAACCCAAAATCATGCGGCTTTACCCGAGGAGGGGCAAGGCTCTTATAAGGAAAAAAAGAAAAAAAAATAAGGGAAACTACAAAGGGCCGGAGATCTACAGGAAGTTTCTTGTACCCCGCTCACACCCCCTTTCACCTCATCCATGAAAAGAAACAGCCTCTTTTTAAAAATCCCTATTTACTCCACATACCTGTCTACTCAGTCCTTCCAATCATTTACCACCCTATTCGGAACCAGTTTTTTGCTTTTCTTTTCGAAACTACGCTTTTTTCCCGTTTTTAATCCGTTTTTCTTTCTCACCCTGTACCCCGATCTACGATTTTTTGGCCTTCACCTAATTTACTTGAACTGGGGGATAATTCTTGGAACCAATCAGATCCTCCACACAATCTTTCTTATTTATTAAAAAATTTCTTCTATCAAAATTTCCATGACAAGGCAAAGTAGATTCCACAAACTACTAACCCCTTTTACGCCCCAATCTTTTCCCTTCTATATAAAATCGTCTGTAATTAGCCTTAAATTTCGAAAGTAACTTGTAACCAAAATTTGCTAGTGGGCAGACTACTAAACAGGCATATCTAAAAAAATTCTATCAAATTCTATTCTTTATCTATAAAATATTGTTTTTTTATAAATTTAAAATCGTCTATTATACCCCAAATTTCAAGGAAATTACTTATGGGCCCCAGCGGTTAAAGTTTAAACGTTAGTTACTTGAGGGGCGATCTTAGGTTTGAGTAAAATTTTTTTTGTGAGAATAAATCTATGGTACCATTATCTCTATACGTACTATGGTTCTAATGGTAATGAAAAGTCCCTAACTCTCTTTGCGTTAGACGGGTTTTTTTTGCTTGTGGTTCAATTCTGGCGGCGCTTATATACCCCCGGGGAGATTGCTGGGTCACTTTGAGGGGCAGGGTTTCCGTCTCGGCTCTTCCTGAATTCTGTCCCCGCGGGACTAAAAGGGGGGGCAGAATACTTTGGTTTTTTTTCCCCAGATATTACCGTTTTACTTAGCTATTTTTGGTGTGGTTTCATGTGTTTTTATTTAAGTGGGTTGCTTAGGTGATGGGGAATGATTTTTAAAAACAAATTGGGGAAAAGTTTTTTTCGTATATGCATGATTTTATATTTTTAAAAAAAATTTTTTTATATTTTTATTCAAAAAGTTGGTGACTCCTTTTTGAACTACTTGTTTACATATACTACCACTACACTTCTATTTTGCTTCTCTATACTACTATACTACTACTACTACTACAACTACTTATACTATATACTACTACTACATATACTACACTCTTCACTACCCACATGCTATACAGTTACTACCTACTACTACTAAATATACATACACATACTACTACTACTCTACTACTACTATAACTACTTAGTACTCCATTACTACTACACTACTACTACTACTACTACTACTACTACTACTTATACTCCTTTACTACTACTACTACTACCTACACTCTATACTACACTACTACTACTACTATATTACTACAAATACACTACTACTCTACTTCTACTACTACTGCTACAATATACTCTACACTACGGAATAATATGAGAGATGTATTATCAATGATAGTTATGTAAAATATCATAATGATATGATGAATATGATGATTTATGATATGACCAAAAGGTAATAAAGAAAAATAATTTAATATTATTATTGCTTATTACAATAGTAATCATTATCATGTACACATTTTTAGGTTTGTACCATTTTCATTTTTAACATCATTATTATTATTATCATCATATTTTGTTTTCATCATATATTTTCTTTAATACTTAAAAATTTACCATTATAAATCTCATCATTATCATTTTATGAGGCAACGGGGGACGGGCACAGTTATGAGATTTCGAAGAGACTTATAAATCTTTTAGTGTTAACGGGAAAAAAAAAATGATGATATTGAAAAGCGAAAAAAACCCCCAAAGGCAATGATAACAAACAAATGAGATAGAGCGTCCCCTAGGAGGGGGACACATTTTTTTATTCTAAAAATTCTTTTATGATTTTTTTCGAAACAATTCAAATCTTCCCTGTGGATTATATCTTCATTCTATTTTTTTTGGGTGATCCATGTATAAGGAAATTTTTTGCAAAAAAACAAAAGGAGATAATGTTTTCCATCAAAATCACTTATCATCTTAGCCAGTTTCTTTGCCACAAAAAAGACAGACTGCATTCAAACCGCATATATTTCATGATCAGCAAAGGAAAAAAGTTCTTACGTCACACTGCTACCCCAATGGGCTGTCCTCCCTGATAAATCGCTTCTCAGTTCATGGAACCTTTGCCTGCGCCTTTAAAAGGGCACACGTCCAAAAAAAACTGGATGTGTCTGCTTCACTCTTTTCCCTTTTCTGTTCCTCGAAACTTATTGGGGGGAAACCTGTTTTTTTAACATTATTTGTACGAAATCGTTAAGAAATAGCTGACTTCAGAAGAATATAAAACAGAACAAAGAAATAAGAAAGCTTCAAGAGGCCGTGAGACCTACACGTGGGAGTTCCGTTTCCAAAACTACCCAATCCACCTTTTATCCCCCTCCCTAAAAACTGTCGATTAGCCTTCTTTTAAAACCCCCCTATTTCCCTTTTTTTTGGGCAGCTCAGGCAATTGTTCCGTTCTTTATTGTCTCATATTATGTTCCACCTTTAAAAATTGAGGTTCTATTTTTTGGTTTTGATGTTTCCTTCCTCTTTTATGAAGGCGCTTTGTTGTTCTCTCTTTATAAACTTGTGTATTCCTTTCTTTCTACAATTTAAGTTTATTTTTTGGGGTGTTGATGCCCCGACGCCCCTTCCCTCTTCATTAAAACGCGCCCAGGGGAAAACCGTCGAATTATTCAGCGGTTCAGGCTTTCCCTCACGCTTATTGCCTCGCTCCGGGTAAAAGGAAAACCCCTCTGGAAACAGGTGTTGGGTTTTCTTGAAGTATTAGTGTGGCATGGAGGTTGGGATTTCGTGATTTCCGCACCACATAGCGGGGTCGCGTGATGGCCTAAAACAAAAAAAAGTAATCTTTTTCCTGATTAGATATATGAAAAAATTTCATCGTAAAAACACTCACAGTGCACATCCGGTTCTGAGGAGCTTCCTATTCCAATTTATTTATTTGTTTGTCGTTTCTGCAGGGAAGGAAAACCCAAATCATTTTAAGGGAAAATTTAGCCACTCGTTCTATTCCGTTGTCTGCAGTATAAGATTTTTTTTTGTTTTGTTCGGGGTTATTGTAGTAAAAGAAAGCTCCTGAATCAACACACACACAACACACACACACACACAATACGTCCCGATGGGCCATTGGGTAGCGCACTGGTTTCCCTTCGGAGTCAACGGTTCGAATCCTCACTGCTCACGGGGATTTTTTTCCCCTGACAAATTCGGGGGATTACGTTCCCCTTATCAAGGGGAGGGTGGGTGGTTGTGAGAGGACCCCCGCATTGCCCCAACATCGCTAGTAATGGCTCCAACTCGCACCGGAAGGGTGAAAAAGGCGATCGCGAGCCAGCTACTGGACAAGACCAGGGTAATAAAACACCACCACACACACCAAACCATTGGTCTAATTAGAACATCCCGCCTGATTTAGTATTCATGAGTTCAAGGCCCCTTTATGCCGTTCTCTGACAGCACAGGTTTTTATTTTTTCCCTTTCAAGGGGACGGGTGTGTGGTTGTGTGGGCCCAGCTTTCCCCCTAGATAGTCCTATGTGCTCTGAGCTCTTTCCATAGGGTAACCCTTGGCGATCGGGAGTCCAGTGTGTTGAGTAAAACCGGGGAATTAACACCACCACACACACACACCCACACACCAAAACCAACATGTTAGTGTTCTCGCCATTCTCCCTATCAATCGGTCCCTTGTCAAAAAGTCATCTTTTTTTTCAGTATGACCCAATTTGAGAATGAATAATGTATAGTCCATAAAAAGTACACTACATCCAGTCAATATTTTTTTGTAGGTTAGGAAAATTATAAAATTATATTTTTTAATTCGTCCTCTTTTTTCGTTTTCGCAAGCCGTGACGATAACCAGAAAATAAACTGAAGGTGTGAAAAATACCAAAATATATCTTCCCTTATGCTTCCTTGACGCGAGGGCCCGCGGGAAAAAGGGGCGGCCCGCGACGGGCCCCGACGGCTTGAAAAAACCTGGCGTTAAAAAATAGAAAAAAAAAAGGATGAAGCTGGGGGGAGGGGAGGGAGTTTTAAGGAGGGTGTGCATTACCTACAAACAATTTTACATAATAAAAGCTTGCAATGGGTACTACCCCCCATATACTGAAAATTAATTTCCTCTTAGTCCCAAATTTAATTTTCTCCTGCTTGCAAAGTTTAATGGTTATACGGCCCTATGAACACAAAAGGTATATTAAGGCAATCTATATTCTTAATGTAAAAAAAAAAAAAAAAAAAAAATAAAAAATAGATTAAGATATGTAATTGTAATCTTATAAGTACAGTTCTTTATTCCCCATTTATCCTATGTAGACTTTTAAGTTTCATTTCGGGTTTTATAAACATTTAAACACAGTTAAAATGATGGGGGGAAGGGGGAAACGGGGGGACGGTGGCAAGTGTAAGCGCTTGCAAGTGGCGTATTCGGTTCCAAGTTCGATCCCCGGGGGCCCAAATCTTTCTGCAATCGTCGAGTGCTGAAGATCCCCGCATGCTGCCCTTACTTTTCTTGTGCCCGGGGAATGCATTGGGGGACAAGGGGGACGGCATGGGCCTCTGATCACAGGCGCCACTATTTTTACCGGCGTCCTCGCCACCACGGGTGGGGCCAACCATCCAAAACCCGCAGTGCAGGGCCATCCGAGCCGGCAGGGATCTGCCTACAGGCGCTATAGGCACAAATGCGAAAAAAAAGAACGATATTTTACCTGGGTAATGAAAAAACTCTTTGTGTCAAGTGCAGCCACTTGTTCTTCTCAGAGCAAGGCTGAATCAAGGGGTGTTCAGGGGCTCCGAACTACCCCTTCCTTTAAGAAATATGCATCTAAAACCTTTCCTTCTAGTCACGTGAATCCCTCTACCGTAGATAACAGTCAAGTCGCCACCTGCAGTCATGTCGCCAGCCGCCAAATATTACGAATTATAGCATCACTACTGATTTTTATGTGCCACTGAAGATGATACACAGTAGTTTATATCATGACTGTATAATCTACCCTGTTTCAGCGTTGTTTTAAGCTTTGTAGCTGCAAGTATAGACGGTTTCAAATTTCGCTACGCATTTTTTTTTCGGGCGACGATGACAGCGGTACGACACTCAGTAAATAAACACTAGATGGTGACTCTACTGTTGGTAGCCACTTTGTAGATATTTTTGTAAATTGTTCATTTATAGCCATAATATGACACAGATGAAGACACAAAATGACACAGACTCTCCAGATAGCCCCTTCTAACTGTCCTGAAATCATGGATGTAGAAATGTAAGTATCAACGCCACCACACGTCTGTAAACAGAAAAAAAAGTTGTCCTGGCGACTTAACTGTTATCTACGGTAGTATCTCAGATAGGGACCGATCATTAACTTGGTAGGGAGAAACGTCATATGAACTCACCTGCTTTAGGAAGTAGAATATAAAGTTTTGAGGGAGATTGTCACAGCATGGCATGTCAGTAGCCATGCAGCCCTAACAGCCACCAAACAGCAGGGGAATGCTGTACACTTGTGGAGGGTAGTTTCCTTTTTATACTTACCGTTTTAGATTTTTTTTTCATATCTTCCATACTGAATATTAGGTTGAAAGAGGCATGTGATGAATCAAACAATTTATTTTAAATAGGTGTAACATTCTTGACCTTGTAGTGCCATTTACAGTAACTATAGATAGGTATAACAGGAAATGCATATCATCACAGTATATTTCTTAGGTAAACCTTTTTATTTCTTGTCTGTGTAAAACAAACATTAACAAAAGCGGATATTCAATTCTACAAAAACTCTGAAACACATTTGCAATATAATTGTTTATAAAAAATTTTATAACAAAGCCTTGACGAAAATTTTACATATGAAACCACAATACTAATAACGATACTTATGAACTCCTCGTGAATCAGCATTCAAGAAGAACCAATAACGAAGCTTCTCGGGTACATGACCCTATAGTTGCAAACACTGCAGCCTCGCCTTCCCTTCGCCTTCGCTTCTTTACATCATGAAGCAGGTCGCGTGTCGTGGAGGGGAGAGCGAGACACCTGTTGGAAGGTCTTACCATGGTTTCTCGACAATTTTGGGTCTAAGGATGACCTGCATCCCCATTGCTTTTCGCTGCACGAAAGTGAAACAACACTTTTCACTATAGCTGCATGATCATCTATGACGCACGGGCTGCTGCGTACCAATTGCAGCACAGGTAGCGAGAGAGGGACAGAAGCCGGGATGCTCTGGAGGTGGGGAAGGAAAAAGAATGCCATGAGGAAAGTTGGATTTAACCTAATTTTATATACTCGTATGTCTTTTCTAGTTCAGTTGATCATTGATTTCTGAAGGACGTAAAAGACTCATACATGTAAAAACAGAAAATTACTAAAGTATTTTCAACAACTACAAAAGGGAATTTACCTGGGGCCGTAGACACACTAGAGATCCCCAGGACCGAACAAGGCAGCACCTGCGCCGCCCGTTCCAAACCGGAGGAGCTGAAGGAGGCAAAAGGATGAGCTCGAGGGGTGGACCCCCCTGGACCGGTGCCTGGAGGCTATGAACACAAGCCCCCGGGCGAGTCCCCTTCCCCCAACTGTCACCTTGTGTTCACCAGCAGATCCAGAACCATGGGATGAACCGCCTAAAACCGAATGAAACAGTGCCGTGGGATGAACCACCTGAACCGAATAATTTAGTAAAACGTGAGTTAAAACCCCCGAACGGCGCCGTGAGTTGAACCACCTGAACCGAATGAACCGGCGCCGTGAGTTAAAACCGCCTGAACCGAATGAACCGGCGCCGTGGGATGAACCACCTGAACCAAAATTTAGTACCAGATCCGGGGACTTGAACCGCCAAAACCCAAAGCCCCATGAGATGAAACTGCCTGAACGAAAAACCCGGGGCGCCGTGAGATGAACCGCCTGAAGCGCCTGAACCAGCGCCGTGGGATGAACCCCCTTTGAGCTGAATTACTACCAGACCGTGACTTGAACCGCCTGAACCGGCGCCGTGAGATAAACCGCCTGAACCGAATGAACCGGCGCCGAGAGTTGAGCCGCCTGAACCGGCGCTGTGGGATGAACCGCCTGCACGAATGAACCGGCGCCGTGGGATAAAACCGCCTGAACTGAATTTACTACCAGATCCGTGACTTGAACCCGCCTGAAACCGGCGCCGTGAGATGAACCACCTGAACCGAATGAGCCGGCGCCGTGAGATGAACCGCCTGAAGCGCCTGAACCGGCGCCTTTGAGATGAACCGCCTGAACCGAATGAACCGGCACCGTGAGTTGAACCGCCTGAAGCGCCTGAACCGGCGCCGTGAGTTGAACCACCTGAAGCGAATTTACTACCAGATCCGTGACTTGAACCGCCTGAACCGGGCCTTTGAGATGAACCGCCTGACCGAATGAACCGGCGCCGTGAGATGAACCACCTGAACCGCCTAAACCAGCGCCGTGGGATGAGCCGCCTGAACTGAATTTACTACCAGACCCGTGAGATGAACCACCTAAAACCGAATGCACCGGCGCCGAGAGATGAACCGCCTTGAACCGGCGCCGTGGGATGAGCCGCCTGCACCGAATGAACCGGCCCCGTGGGATGAACCGCCTGCACCGAATGAGCCGGCGCCGTGGGATGACCCGCTTGAACCGCCTAAAACCGGCGCCGTGGGATGAACCGCCTGCACCGAAGGGAACCGGCGCCGTGGGATGAGCCGCTTGAACCATCTGAACGGCGCCGTGGGATGAACCGCTGGAACCGCCTAAACCCGGTGCCGTGGGATGAACCGCCTGCACCGAATGAACCGGCGCCGTGGGATGAACCGCCTGCACCGAATAAACCCGCGCCGTGGATGAACCGCCTGCGCCGAATGTACCGGCGCCGTGGGATGAGCCGCTGGAAACCGCCTGAAACGGTGCCGGGGGATGAACCACCTGCCACCGAATGAACCGCCGTGGGATGAACCCCCTGCACCGAAGAACCGGCCCCGGGGGATGAACCGCCTGCGCCGAATGTACCGGCGCCGTGGGATGAGCCGCTGGAACCGCCTGAACCGGTGCCGTGGGATGAACCGCCTCCCACCGAATGATCCGGCGCCGTGATTTTGAACCACCTGAACCGAATGAACCGGCGGGTCGACCTAAACCAGCAGAACCCGAAGTTTCCTGATCCAGAAGAAGCTCTGAAAAAGAAACCATACAGTGAGTTTAAAAGCAAAACGTGTGGGTGTGTGTGTGTGTGTGTGTACGTACAGTGTGTGTTCTCTGGCTTATTAATTTTGTGCTTAGTCACTGCTTACCCTGCGCCAGAAGAACTAAAGGCAGATGAAGAGGACGAAGCCCAGCCCCTGCCGAGGCCTTAGCCCCCTGCCGAGGCTCCTGCCCCTGCCGAGGCTCCTGCCCCTGCCGAGGCTCCGCCATGACCGAAGGACTTGGTGGGTGGCACGTAGCTGCCATGGCCAGGGCCGCCACCACCGCCACGAGAACCAGTACACGCGCGGCCACTGTAATGAAGGACAACACCATCAGGGGACTTCATGCTATGTCTATTTGCTCGCAGCTGACATGAAGAAAATAAAAAAGAAATCATAGACCAGTGTGATCACCTTAGAATCCAGTGGTGGAAATGAAGCCCTAAAAATGCAAATGAAGATAAAAAAGGACATTATCCAGTATTCCCCCGCTATTCATTCAAAACCAACAGTCTCACCACAAGTTTTTAAGAGTTCATGGCAGGTCAAAAGTCAAGTCTCTATCAAACCCCATCACCGCTATCACCCAAGACTACATAGATGGCGTCACCAAAAGTAATTCAATACATTCCTAACCTATTCGAAACTTTCACACCGAGGATACAAATGCTAACATACAGTAAAACGCTGTCAGTATTGGTAAATCAATTAAATCGGAAATCACACATGAACAAAGCAAACACGAGAACTAGATCACAGTCCCCGAGGAAAATCACTGAATCCATTGTAGACCAACAGACATAAGAAAAGAAAAATGAATCGATTCGCAAATAGAAACAACTTTCTTTGTAAAAGGGTTTGGTTGGGTTAGGTTAAGTATTTGTTTTAACAAGGCAAAAATTCCATGCTAATGCTAATAGGTCTCATGCTTAAAATTTTGCCTATATTTACCCGATAATATGGTTGCTATGATAAAATACAAATGACATTCAGAAGAACCGTAGTATTCCCTTCTCTTGGCATCAAATATCAGTCAGTAAACAGCAAAGGTCAGGATTTTCAGTTCTCGTTAAAATGTATAAGAATAAGTATAAGAGTATAAGACTCACTCGTGAATTTAATTAGATCAACACCGCACAGTAAACAAAGCAGAGACGAGAAAACAAAAACAACCCGTACTATACAGGATCTCAGGAAGTTAAAAATTTTGTCAGGAAACATAAAAGAGGGAAAATTTAAAAAATAAGAACATAAGAAAAATAAGAAAATAGGGGGGGGGGGCACTCAGTAGAGCGCAACCTCCGCCCGAATATTTATCAATTGCCAACCGTGTGGCATTTAATCCATGGCAACAGTTGTGATTCGATTTATAAATATATATATATAAATTATAATATATATAATATATATTATATATATTATATATAATATATATAATATATATATATATATATATATATATATATAATATATGCACTCAGTATGAGCGCATACGTCCGCCTGAAAAATTTAATCAATATTCATCTCGTTGCCATGGCAACAGTTGTCAAAAAGATTTCATCCAAGATTATATCAGTCTTCCTTATACCAAAAAGACTTGGTATACCCAGTTAGTCTAAATCTATACGTAACTTTTCGAGAAATCCTGTTTCATAACAAACAGACAGACAGACAGACAGACAGATCGGGGTGAAAACATAACCCCAACTTGTTGGCGGAGGTAATAAGGAAGCTATATACAAGAGGCCCTGAGACCTACACGAGGTAGTTCCTGTTTCTTAACACTACCTACATCCACCTTTTATCCCTATCCATGAATTTATCTAGCCTCCCTTTTAAAACTCCCCAATGACTCCGCACTAATTAAAAGCTTCTAATGACTCCGCACTAATTAAAGCTCCCTAATGATCCTGTCTACTGAGTCAAATACATAATAGATCACAACTTACTATTTTTGGATGCGGTTTTGGGCGGAAGGAGCGCTACTACCACCACCACCACAATCCAGAAGAGCACGAGTCCTGTCCCCGCCCCGCGCCCCCCTCTATAATTTTACCCTGCCATGCACCAGGATCCGCCCCCGTTTCTTCCCGCACATTTATTCCGGGTATCCCACGTGCGGGTGGCGGTTTCTTTGAATCTTTTGCTATTTTTTTTTTCACCTTTAGAATGGACCCGACCCTTGAAGCAAATGTTCCGCTTGGGGGGATAAGATGGATTTAGAAAAAAAAAGATAAATATGATAACTGCATTATTTCATGTTTCAATTTTATTCGAAACCGTCGGAAGCTTGATAATTTTTTTGTTTTGTTTTGTTTTTACATCACAAAGGACTGGCCATGGGCAAAAAAAAAACAACAACTCAGAAGTAAAAAAGCCCGCTGAGTGTTAGTCCTATAATGAAGACAGTAAGATAATATAATAAGGGTGGGTGTGCCAATTTAGTTCAGGTAGGTACGTACCTTTCAATGTTATTAATCCTAGATGGCTACAGTCTATCAGAGCTACTATCAATGTGCTTCAAAGATATCACAATATATTCGCTATTGCTTTTAGTAAGTCCATAAGGATGATAAAGTGGCAGAATTTCAAGCTAATTTTGATAATCTACCTTTTTGGTCCCAAACAATTATAATTCTTCACCTCGGTGCCTGTCTGAGAAAAATGTTATTCATGAAATGTACCTAATGTGTAGTGGCTTTCGGTAAATGTATTTTTCTTAGTTTCTTTATTATCATTATTATCATATCATCAATATAAGAACACAAGAAAAAAAATGTCGCTACACAGGGCCGGTCATTATCATTATTATTTTCATCATTATTATTTCATCATTATTATTTCATCATTATTTTCATCATCCTTCCAGAGAGAGAGAGAAGAGGGAGAGAGAGAGGGGAGAGAAAAGAGAGAGAGAGAGAGAGAGAGAGAAGAGAAGGAGAGAGAGAGAGAGAGAAGAAGGGGAGATAGGAGAGAGAGAAGAGAGAGAGAGAGAGAGAGAGAGAGAGAGAGAGGAGAGAAGAAGAGAGAGAGAGAGGAGAGAGAGAGAAGAGAGAGAGACACACAGAGAGACACAGAGAGACACAGAGACACAGAACATAATCTTAACCATATATCTATAAATTCACCTGCACTCAAATCAAAGTTTCACGCCCTACCTTGAATATATGTCACCTTGAACACCACCACCACCACCACCAGCACACCCTCCTCTCTCGCCTTAACCCTTGCATAGACCTGGGCGAACCTTTAACACGCGTACAAAATCCACCTGCAACTATTTCTTGTCTCTATGCACTATTTCGTGTCTCTATATCCTTCCTTCGTCCCATAAATGGAGCGACTCTTAACTTAATCCCGTTCACCAGAAATTGAAATAGTGAGGGTCGTCTTTTTCTTTGTTAATCCAATTTATATTTTAGCAGGTTGGTCGTGCGTTCTCAGGTTCTACGTTAGGAAAATATAACTCGGAAATAAATATTTAAGCAGGAGTTGTAGTAGTAGTAGTAGTAGTAGTAGTAGGAGTAGTTGTGGTAGTAGTAGTAGTAGTAGTAGTAGGAGTAGTTGTGGTAGTAGTAGTTGTAGTAGTAGTAAGAGTAGTTGTGGTAGTAGTAGTAGTAGTAGTAGTAGTAGTAGAAGTAGTAGTAGTAGTAGTAGTAGTAGTAGTAGTAGTAGTAGTAGTTGCGAGCGAGCGCGAAGCGCTCGTGAGTACTCCCTGGATACGGAATTTTTCTCACTTAGCGACCGACCCGACCCGACCCGACCGACCGACCATCACGCTTTTCATTAGGGATTCTTTGGAATCCCGCTTCCGATTGACAAGCGGTCTTCGGCATCTGATAGCCCCATTCAATGGGGTCATGTCACACAGGTCAAACTCTGGGTGACGCCGCACGTGCGCACGTGCGGCGGGTTTCTACAGGCTCGCTCGTCCTTCGCCGATTAAGGTGTCTTACTGGTAGTAGTAGTAGTAGTAGGTATAGACAGTGACAGAAGGAAAACAAGTGTCGATGATTCTGGTTATTTTTGATAGAATATTTATTTATATATGTAACAATATGTTTTTTTTCTTCTTCCCCCCCCCTCTCTTTTCTCCTCTCTCCTCTCTCTCTCTCTCTCTCTCTCTCTCCTCTCTCTCTCTCTCTCTCTCTCTCTCTCTTCTCTCTCTCTCTCTCTTCTCCCCTCTTCTCTCTCTCTCTCCTCTCTCTCTCTTCTCTCGCTCTCTCTCGCTCTCTCTCTTTTCTCTCCTCTCTCTCCCCTCCTTTTCTCTCTCTACTCTCTCTCTCCTCTCTCTCCTTCTCTCTCTCTCTCTCTCTCCTTCCCTTCTCCTCTCTCCCCCCTCTTTCTCTCTCTCTCTCTCTCTCTTCTCTCCTCTCTCTTCTCCTCTATAAAATAAAATATATAATATAAAATATCCAGGAATCAATAAGGTACAATAGAACATTTACACCTATAAACTGCCTTCAGAAAAAAATAAACCAAAATTTCTTTTTTGGTTTGTAATCATATCAAGTTCATTAATCTTTCCTTATCTATTTTTCTATTCTTACTCTTATAAAACGCTCCCATCCCTAAATGGTCGTTTTAGAAAAAGTATGATTTGCCTTGATTTTAGCATATGCAGGACTTGACTTTTGTTCTTGTTTTATCTTTTCTTTTAATCACGGATCAGTTTTTCACAAATGGGCAAGTTACCGATCAGTTACATTAAATGGAGACATATCTGTTTCATTATTCTTTTTTAATTTTGT
>JACEEZ010000275.1:0-31913 GCA_016584305.1 Chionoecetes opilio
GGGGAAAAAAGATTTAAAAAGGTTTGGTCAAAAAATGGGCTAAGAAAGTTAAATTTCAACTGCCAGTGCGGGTGAGCATTCCCTCCCCTATTGTACAAGTAGAGACTTTCGGAGAGATCAGAGGCTCACCCGTCACGGCACCAGTTTGAAACAGTTTAACTTTCTTAGCCATTTTGACCACCTACTCTTTTCCTTATTGGTACGTGCAAACATACCACAGGAAGCGGAAAAAGTATAAGGGTTTTTGAAACAGTGCTTGAAAATTGAATGCAACAAAAACTTATGGATTTACAGCGAGTTGAAGCAAAATAAGCAAGAAAGAATGTTTATACACTCTTTTACTTTCCTTCAATATCTTAACCTTTCACGCACGAAAAGTTTAATAAGTTTTTCCGTCCACTGCGACACAGTCTGGGGCTCTCTAAGGGGCCCCGCGTAATGGGCCTGACTCTGCGGCGAATGTTTTGGTTATGTTATCAATTTCAACCACGATTATTCTTTTTCCTGGCATTATTATATATCCTTGGTTTCGCAAGAGATTATTCTGCCTTATGAAAGAAAAAAAATAACAAGAAATGCAAGAAAAAATAGCAGAGTTTAACGACTTAAAAAAAAACATTGAGTAAAGAGAAATAAGAAATACTTACGTTCACCACTTCGTAGCTCAATACTTCCTGAGTCAACTTTTTATGGTTTATATAAGCCAATTAAAAGCGGATTTTTGTGAGGATTCCAACGCTACCATTATCCTTTTCATATGGCCAGTATTTCTTGAGAAAATGGAGGAAAACTGAAACACATGTTGGAAGACGGATTAGGCTAAAGTATAGCTTACCAGCTCGGGACACGTTTTTTAAAGGGACGGGCAGTCCGTGCTGACAGGCTGCCTGCTGAGAGTGAGCTGTGACAAGGGGGCCCTTATCACTTCAAATCCACTCACACGAGAGATTTGACAATTAGTTTATTTTATAGGCCTAGCTTGGATCTTTTACGCAGTAAATTGTGACGCGGATTCTGATAAATACTTTATTTTTGGCCCGAATTTTTAAATGTTTTTTGACGCAGTTGCGTCAAAAGCTCAGATGTAAACGGGCCCGTTTGGGACGCGATCGCGTCACCGTGCGTGAAAGGGTTAATATTACTGTAGTCTTAGTGTAATTTTTTTATGCTCATGATATGCAGCAATGTATTATGAACACGATGGTAGGCTCAGCTTTCATTTAAAAATCATCTGGTATAGCTTGGTAATTTTCGGGTAGGAGTACAACATTTCAATGCACTGAAAACCTAAAAGTCCGCCTAACTCTTGTGATAGTCAGTCATGACTTTATTTTTTACCCTATTGAGTTTATTGAATGGCGTGTTGTTGTTGAACAATCACTGCCTGATTCACTGCTGCAAACAAAAATAGGCCTATCTTGTTTTAATAGTCCATGGGCCAGAGGAGAAAGCGGTATCATATGAGGGCAGGTCACAAAACCCAAATTTTTTGCTTGAGTACATCATAAGACAGTACAAAACTGCATGATAGACTTTCCAACATGGTAGTCAAAAGGTTATTTCGAATTTTAGAATTTGTATCTGCTCGTTCTCGTCGAGGGCCGTTTTCAGTACTAAAACACAATTAAAACTTGTTTCTGCTAACTTTTGAGTAGAAAAAGTTTTTCTGAGATGTTATTAACTGGATTATACACATGAAGGCCCAAATTATTTTGATATGCATATTGCCATGGGTTCACAATCATTACCCTTCCTATGAATTTCCTTGTGGAATTATTGAGACTTATGAAGGCTACTTGAAGGAACTTGAGACTAATGTTTCTTCAGCTGAAGAAATTGTGCAGCCTTCAGCTTGTATCCTAGATGGAATGAGTCTGATCCAAAAAACCAATGGAGACCATATGACCTTCGATGAGCTAGCTGATCAAATACATGCCCATGTTATGAGAGCTGCTGGCCCCAGTCAAACGTGTGGATGTTGTATTTGATGTGTATAAACAACTCTCAATAAAAGATCCAGAGTGAGCCACCAGAGGTTCTGACACCGGCATCAGATTCAGCAATATAGTGTCAGGTCATAAAATTCAACAATGGCGATGCTTTTATGTTGTGGTACAAGTAAAACAAAGCTTGTCAAATTTATGTAGATCAGTGGCAGGATCACAGAAAGCGTCAGGCACTTGGACAGAAGGTGATGTATGTTACCAGTGGTGAGTACTAAAATTACCTGTGATGAAGCTGTTGAAGTTGTTGAACTTAAAACATCACAGGAGGAAGCTGACACCCGTATCCTCCTTCATGCCAAGCATGCTTCATCTGATGTGTCATCAATTGTCATCATTGCAGAGGATACAGACATTTTCATTCTCTGCCTGGCATTTCATGAAGCTATTAGTTGTAACATCTTCATCAAATGTGGCACCAAGAACCGCACCCGTTTTATAGATGTAACCAAAGTAGCGACTGCCCTTGGTAAGGAGGTCTGTGATTCCCTGCCTGGAATGCATGCATTCACTGGCTGTGATACAGTCAGTGCATTTAGTGGTCGTGGGGAAAGTTGGAGCACTGAAGCTGCTTAAAGGAAATGCTCTATTCCGGCAAGCATTCACACAACTTGGACAAAATTGGAGCATATCATCTGAACTGAATGCTTGCATTGAAGAGTTTGTATGCAGGTTATATGCTCCTGGGTCGGATATTGCCGATGTAAATGAGATTGCGCTATATGTTGTTCCGAACAAAAGATGGTAATGTGGAGTCTGGACAGTTACCACCATGCAATGACTTGTCTGAAAATGCATACCATCCATGCCAACTATCAATCATCAATCAGCAATCTGGAATCGTAGCCTGGAACTTAATCCCAACATTCCCAGCCTGTTGGACTGCACTGGTTGGGTTCTTAATGATCAAATGCAGCTCCAGATCAACTGGATGACTGGATCTCCTGCTCCTGATGTAGTTCTGGAGTTCATGTCTGCAAATGCAAGCGTGTTTGTAGTCTCCCAGTTTGTCAGTGTATGGTAAATGGATTGAACTGTACTGATGCCTGTACCTTGCAGTCCTGTGACAACATGAAAGTATGATGAGGACGTTATCACTGATGAGGGACAAATGATGAAGTATCTGATGAGGAAAGAGTAGTGATGATGATATTAGTTATTAGTGCTGGAATTTGAACAATATACCAAGATATTTGTGGATTTTGTTGTCCTGTGTAAATGTAGAGAATAATATTTGAATATAATATGAACTTTAATACATGGTTTGTACATGTACATGTAATTTGGATCCCAGTTCACCACGGTTATGACTTGGTTCTAGAGTTCCATTACCACAATGAATGTTGATTGAAAATATAAAATAATTTTTGTATAAATCTATGTGAGCCATATATTCACATCATAGTAATATGCCAGCAGTAATTATAAAAGAGTAAACCAACATTGTGTCTGGTAAATGTTGCAAAATATACAAGGGAATCTATATAAATCATTTACGATTTTGTCAATTGACAAACACTTGTCAAAATAATGCATTTAAAGAAAAAATTGCTGATTTTATATTTTAAATATATATGGTTGATATATTAATACACAATGCTCCATTTCTATTCATTAATATGATGATGTGATATAAAACGTTTTAAACCATAAATTTGATGTTGTGGTTTATGAAAATACCACCATGTATTCAAGCTGATGTACTGATACTAAGCTACTCTACCCAGAGGTCTATCATGCTGTTTCAGGTACTAGACATATATACCTGCTTAAAAAACCAAAAAGTTTGACTGCCCTCAGATGATACCAATTCATGAAAATCATGGGTCTGGCCCATCGACTATAAGAGATGAGTAAAGCCAAGAAATATGAATATTTTTCTGAGGCAACGCAAGGGTTTTGGGTTGCGGCGAGGCAAGTACATGGCCACCTCGATTTACGAAGGGTTACGTTCCTGAAAAACTGTTTTGTAAATCGAAAATTCGTAAAATTGAATTTTATTTTTCCCATTTAACCCATTATTTAATTTGAGATACGTTCCTATGAACAATAATCACATCCATAGAATGTCATAAACTGCTATAAAAGGCAGGAACTCGACTCTTACGTGCGCTGACAAGCCAGAGAGGTTAAACAGGGTGGGTTGGAGCATTGTCGAGGAGGAGCAGTGCCTTATGAGAGATGTTCTTCTGAGAGCAGTACCTCTCCACTGCAGGGCAAAAGTAATTTGGTGAACCAGTCCTCAAATAAATATCTGTTGGTCCATGCCTTCTTGCTAGAACGGTATATGACTGGTAACGTAGCCTTTAACATGACCTTTTAGGGCCCGTGGTTTTTAGTAGTGATGAATTAGCAGAGGTTTCTCTAGTATTATGGCTTTTCTGGCTTCTTGGGCTTAGAACCACCCACACTAGCACTGGCACCATGCTTGGGAGGCATTATTCAATTAAATAATCACTGAAATGTCTGATTATACACAATAATGTTCATAAACACCCGCACGGACGGTCGGAGAATATGTAAACAAACAATCTTGAGCGTCCCCGCGTGTGGATGTGCTGAGCCAAAAGGTTCTGTTTACTGAACTTTTTACAATATTTAGGTGCTATAAAATTCGTACTATTATGTATTAAATTTTTTTTAATTTTTTTTTTTATGAATTTACGAACTTAGTTCGTAACTTCGAATTATTCTTGTGTAAACCGAATTTTGGGACAAAATAATTTGTTTGTATCTTGGAAAATTCGTAAATAGAGTGTCCGTAAATCGCGGTATGAGTGTACCACCACCATCGCCACCCAGCCCGAGTCTATCAGCCAATCAGCGACGTCCTTACAAACTCGGCTAGGCAGCGAGCAGCTCCCAGCCAGGAATCCAGCTTAAGTGAATAGACTATAGCTGTCTTTTGATAATATTCAACGTTTTCTTTGAAACTTTTTTCTTGCGTCCAGGACGCGACAAGGCATTAGACTTTTAGCAGTTGGCGAGTCTCGCGATTTCTTAACCCATCGCTCAACCTTTCGTGAGCTAACAGTCTCCCTCACAATTTCTTTTGAACTAAAACCGATCTTATATAAGCTGTGAATACAGGTGATCTGGTCTGCAGTCAACTGTGGCTCAGGCCCCATATCCAACTGAGCGAAAACACTTTTCCGAAATGTTTGGTGACGTTTTTGGGGGGGAAACGAGCCGGGAGTGACGATAAGAAGCAATATGTCCTGGTCACTGACCATTAATGACTAATGATTGAAAAACTGCAAGCAGGAAGTCAAGGCCGTGAGTGAGTTCCCGGACATCTTTTTTTTTTAACATTCCCCATAGGAAGCGCCGGGAGGGAATTAAACTAAATTTGTCAAGGAGCGTGACGGATGCAAAGACTCCGCCAACTTCTCTGTCTTCCACTGCACTATAGATAGATGAGGTGGCAAGAAGATGTGGATTGAAGGAGCTGAGTGTAGTGCCGAGAGTACGGAGATTTAGGTGGTTTGGGCACGTGAAGAGGACAGAAGGTAGTGAGGCATTGGGGTGAGCAGAGTGGAAGTTCCAGGTCGCCACCCACCAGGCAGGCCAAGGAAGACAAGGAGGCAGTGTATTGTAGAGTATCTGGGAGCATTGGGCATTGAAGAAGTTTGAGGCAATGGATAGAGATAGTTGGGAAGCGTACCTGACCGTCTAACCTCATAAGAAATTATGGGAAAATCTGATGTTAAACAGAAAGATGAAGATGATGGACTGTAATAGGCCAGAGGCTGTACCAATTTTGTATGTGATACACAGCAGACATTGTATAAAAAGAATCAAGTCTAAATTATGTGTGCCTATTAAGTCTTAAGATTCATAACATACCATCTTATACGATGTGAACACTCTTGTATAGACAGACTGTCTCACATGTTTTTTGGCTACTGCAAAGAGAATGAGTCTAATGGTGTGAAAAGGCATGCCATCTTTTTTGGGTTAATTTCAAAACTTTTATGGATAACACACTCAGAAAATAAAGTGGGATTCCAAACTTCCTGCAAGCATGTTATCGTCCATAAATATTTTGATACTTACCATAAAACGTTAAACCGCTTAGATAAGTTAGATATTGACTCGCCTGTAATGTTACCTTGTTCCCTTTACAGTAATCATGCCGCCCTCAGCCCTTGACGTCCTGACCCGGCTCAACATTGTGTACCCCATGCTGTTCAAGCTGACCAACCAGCGGGCCAACAGACACACGCACTGCGGGGTGCTGGAGTTTGTGGCGGATGAGGGCAAGGTGTACATCCCCACTGGGTGAGTCCTGCAAGGCTAGGGCTGTGCATATTTTTTTTTTTTTATATATTTAAACAGTCATTAATCACAGTTACACAACAGTTATTGATGGCTTAGAAGATAGATGAATTAAGGCAATAAATGTTCATAAAGCTAAAGATGTCCCATGTCCAAGGATATCTATCTAAAAGCTATGCCAATAGAGTCCTTGTATATGGCTTCACTCATTGGTAACATATCATTTCCTTCACTAAGCAAGGTAGTTAGCTCAAACTTAAGCATAGAATATGTTATAGGAAATAGTTCTTGCAAAATAATCAAAAATAAAAAAACTTCTTTAAACTATGGTAGCACCTCTGTCAGTGAGGGGTATATAACAATGTGTGATTGGGTGCCTTGACTCAATCTTGATACACATTGTGGTGTGTTTTCCAGCTGCTGTGACACACATTGTGGTGTGTTTCCAGCTGCTGTGACACACACATTGTGGTGTGTTTCCAGCTGCTGTGACACACACATGTGGTGTGTTTCCAGCTGCTGCTGACACACATTGTGGTGTGTTTCCAGCTGCTGTGACACACATTGTGGTGTTTCCAGCTGCTGTGACACACACATTGTGGTGTTTCCAGCTGCTGTGGACACACATTGTGGTGTGTTTCCAGCTGCTGTGACAAAACATTGTGGTGTGTTTCCGGCTGCTATGACACACACACACATTGTGGTGTGTTCCAGCTGCTGTGGACACACACATTTGGTGTGTTTCCAGCTGCTGTGATACACACATTGTGGTGTGTTTCCAGATGCTGTGACACACACACACATTGTGGTGTGTTTCCAGCTGCTGTGACACACACACATTGTGGTGTGTTTCCACCTGCTGTGACATACACATTGTGGGTGTTTCCAGCTGCTGTGACACACACATTGTGGTGTGTTTCCACCTGCTGGACACACATTGTGGTGTGTTTCCAGCTGCTGTGACACACACACATTGTGGTGTTTCCAGCTGCTATGACACACATTGTGGTGTGTTTCCAGCTGCTGTGACACAGATTGTGGTGTGTTCCAGCTGCTGTGACACACTCACATTGTGTGTGTGTTTCCAGCTGCTGTGACACACATTGTGGTGTGTTTCCAGCTGATGTGACACACACATTGTGGTGTGTTTCCAGCTGCTGTGACACATATTGTGGTGTGTTTCCAGCTGCTGGACACACACATTGTGTGGTGTGTTTCCAGCTGCTTGACACAGATTGTGGTGTGTGTTTCAGCTGCTGTGAACACACATTGTGGTGTTTCAGCTGCTGTGACACACAACTTTGTGGTGTGTTTCCAGCTGCTGTGACACAGATTGTGGTGTGTTTCCAGCTGCTGTGAGCCTGTGAAACACAACACACATTGTGGTGTTTCCAGCTGCTCTCGGAAAATGTTAATGTGCATTTAGGCCAGGGGTCTCAGGTGAGCAATAGACACCCAGGGTTGATGAGACCTTCCAGGGGGTCGACAATTGCTTGGGGGGTCAAATGTCCCCGATGAATCCCAGAAAATATGAACTACCATTAGATATTTCTTTTGTTAATATGTTGATATTTTTGTAGCACCTCTTTTTTTATGATTTTTTCTTCTTATTATTATTAGTAGCAGTAGTGGTTTTTACTAGTGTTAGTAGTATGGTTGTCGACCATAGCCATAGCAGGGTGGGGCTGATTGAGTGAGTTTTGAGAGACAAAAACCTCCCTTTTTCATCACAGACCACACATTTCCACAAGGATAAAAGATTGAAGAAAATAGTAGTAGTAACTACTGTATTTATTTACTTTTTATTTATTAATGTAATCATATTAAATCTGGGGGTCGATAATCGAACAGAGATTTCATGAAGGGGTCGATGGACTGAAAAGTTTGGGGACCCTGCTCTAGGCCATGAGTGAGGTGGGGGGGGGGGGGGGGGTGCCATAAGCGAGTTCAGCAGAACAGTGATCATGAAAATATGGTAGAAGATAGCAAGACAGGGCAATATTCTGGTGCTGATTGGGAAATTGGAGACATGTCAGTCAGAGAGGGGAGTTGATGAGACAAAAAGCTCTAGACTCCACTGTGAAGGAGGGCTGCATAAGCGGATTCCCTCCAAACATGAGAACCATATTCCATACACGGGCGGACAAGGACTCTGTACAAACTAAGCATCTGGGAAGGAATAATTTTGACGCAGATGCCACAGGACACCTAGTTTCATAGAAGCTGATTTCGTAAGAGATGAGATGTGAAATTTAAACTTTTTAGTGAAGGATAGCCCAAGAATGTTCCATTGTGAAGGAGGGAGACAGTTGACAGTCATGAAGTAGAGATGATAGTTGTCTGAAAGGATGGCCGATAGATAGATGAAGAAATTGAACTCATGAAGTTTGAAATCAAAGAAAAACAGAAGTTAAGGGCTCTGTGGCATCCCTTCATGATACATTGAACTCTTGTAGAGTTGGACGTGTGGTGAATGACGTTAATAATTGCTGGGTAGTCATCAGTGTAAGAGTGGTTAAGGCATAATGTTAGACATAAAAGGTATTGATTAATAATATAAAGAGTGGGTGATAGGACAGAGCCTGTGGAACACCACTGTTAATAGACTTAGAGGAAGAACAATGACGTCTACAACAGCAGTAATAGAACGGTCAGGAAAGCAACTTGAAATAAAGGTGCAGAGAGAGGATAGTTACCATAAGAGGATAGTTTTTGGAAATTATAGATATTTGCTAGGCTCTATAAAGAACTTTTGATATGTCTAGACTAGAGCAACAGCAAAAGTTTCATAGAAGCACCTAAAAGAGGATGACCAAGACTCAATCAGGAAAGCAAGAATACCGTCACTGGATCGCCTTACACAGCGTGTTAGCTGACGACCAAATGGAAGATTGTGAGCAGCTAGATGCCTTAGAATCTTATTAAGGATAGATCAAAAGCCTTAGACAGGGGGGAAGTCAAAAGCTATAGGACGGTTATTTTGAAGGATTAGAAACAGTCACCCTACACATGAATTGTATACAGTAAAAGTAGGGCGAGTTACTAATGGGGAGCATTTTTCAGATGATGAGAAACTTGCTGTTGGATGAGGGGGAGCTCGTTCACATTGAGTCTCGGTCGCTCCCTGTCGCTACATTCTCTAAGTTTGAGCCCCAGAGCGTTGAGTTCCTGGACATCACCAACCCCAAGGCCGTGCTGGAAAATGCCCTGCGAAACTTTGCCTGCCTGACACAGGATGACGTCGTTGCCTTGAATTACAATGACCGCATTTATGAGATGCGAGTGCTGGAGGTGAAGCCCGGCAATGCAGTCAGCATCATTGAGTGTGATATGAATGTGGAGTTTGCACCAGCAGTGGGCTACCAGGAGCCGGAGAAGATGGACACCACCTCACAGTGCCCGAGAGGACGAGAAAGAAGACATGATTCCAGAAAATGTTGGTTTCTACTCCTTCCAGGGCTCGGGGAACAGGCTGGATGGAAAGAAAAAGAACCTGGAATTGCCTCAAGAGGAGCTTCTCAAGAGACTACCAAGACAAAAGGGGATTCCAGATTATGATTATGAGGTGGGTTACATCAAGTTTTGGCGACGGGCACCAAGACCAACGGAACAGAAACCAAAGTGGAGGAGATAGAGGAGTTTGAATCTTTTAAGGGCGAAGGCACCTCTCTGCGGCAAGCCAAATCCAGTAAAAAATGATGAATGGCTCACCGACTCTCCTGGTAGCATTCTTTTTCTACTAGTTCATAATAGATGGCTTAGATCCGAGTCATTACTTGATTTAGTTGCTTAAAAAATAAATCATAAAAGGAAGGAACGTGTGTATTCAACAAGGACCCAACATATAGCATTTCATGGTAGGAGAGCAGAAGTGAAGTAACAGGAACTACTGCGTGTAGGTTTCACGGCTCATGTAGCTTCCTTATTTTCTTATATTCTTATGAATCACCCAAAGTGGTCGTAGGGTCAAGGGAAGCAAAATTTCATGTGCACAAGGGTGTCATGAGTCCTGTGTTTGCTTTCTGGAAGACTGGCGTTGAGCTGCTTAATTGTGGATCTTATGCGACATGTTGTAGTGTTTGTTTATTTTAGCATTAATGACAGTCCCTTTATTTTGATTTGCTTTTCATTTCCCGTTGTTACATAATTTCAACAGACATATGAACCACAAGTTGTAAGAAATTAGTCTTATTAGCACATACACTGATACATGGAATTACAAAGAGCAATGTGCACTAGGATATGAGACGGTTGGTGGATAATAATGAGTGCTGTGTTTTGGTGTATCTACCAGCTTTAGGCTCAAACCCCATGTATGTATAATTTTATGTATTGTGTGTTGATTAGAAGCACTGACGTGTGTGTGTGATACATTCACTGCTTCAGATGGCAGTCAAGTCCACATTATGCCGGGTTATTTATATTCTTTGCAGTTGAGCGAGGGAACGTTTCATTAGACACGCTAATGCTGGTGAAATAAGAAAAGAAAGCTGTTTCATCTATGACAGCAGAAAATTCTTCTGTTGTCAGGTCAGAGATAATGGAAAGAGAGGATTAGATAATGTTATTAGGTGTAAGGCTAACTCAAAAGTGAGCAGATATCTTCTCTATCCAAAGGATAAAGCCATATTTATGAAGATTTAATGTTGAAGGAGAGAAAGGTGAAGTGAAACCTTTTAATCCCATCCTAAGGAGGTTTATGAATTTTCATTGAAGGTTGGGGGATTCCACAACATAAAAACATCACCACTAAACACCAGCAAGTATGGACTGCCATTGCTAAGACAAGCCTTCACTGTGCAGCTGATCTGATCAATGATGACTTGTGAACAAAAATTTTAGGGTACGCCGTAGGTCCAATGAAAAGTGAAAATATAGATTATTTCGAATTTGGCAGGGTGTTTTCTTATGTAAAATTGAATTTTAAGGGTGTTTGTCCTCTTCAACTTTTTGGTTTGAGCACTTCTTGCTATGCAAAAATGGACTTTTATATTTATATGCAAAACATAGCTTAAAGTGCAATTTTGCATAGTAAGAATTGCTCGAAATGCAAAATGGAATAAGATAAAATCGTCTTAGAATTCCATTTTACATAGGAAATTGGCATGCCAAAGTTGAGAAAAAGAATTTTTGTTATACGGTGTACCCTAACCAGGGTACCAAAATAGTTGGATTGGGTTATGATGGGAGGAAGGACAAGCCCAGGGCGATGGTGCCGATAGCTATGGGAAACTGCACCCAAGGTTGATCAGGAGGAGCATGTGTCAGTGACGAGGAGCCATCTGGAAGGTACCTTTGGCACTTTGTACCAGAGGACCCGGTGCCACCTGAGAAGCTTGCGTTCAAGGTGGCTCAGGCTCTCTATGATCTGCTGGTGACATACGACTCCACCGACTCATGATCGTACTGCAAGGTGACTCAACTAGGCCAACACGGGTGGAAGGGTGGTACTCACGTTCATTTGGAGAAGATGCTGGAACGCAAGCTCTTCTGGGAGTATATGCGTGTTGCACACAAATGAGTTACCCCTGCGCCACCTTATCACCAGCATCGACGGGCCTACCTCATCTGACACTGGCTTCACGGGTCCAGTGTGCAGTCTGCTGTCCAGCGTGAATGAGATGCAGTACAACGCAGAGTTTCAGAGGAGTGCCAGGCGGTGAAGATCTCGCGAAAATACCGGAGTATATCCTGGTCAACATGTCTACTGACCAGCAGGTCTCCTACCAGCTGGTCAAGGCTGTGAAGCGGGGCGTTCTCCCGTCCGAGCTGCAGGAGATTAAGTGTGGCAAGGTGTCCCACTCCAGATGGCTCACCACAGCCCAGTTGCTCGGTACATGTGGACCAGAAAGCATGGACTGACTGGCAAAGAACTGAACACCCTGGAAATCCTAGTCAAGTACTGCCTGCAGGTGTACTTCAAACTCTACTACGACATCAAGGTTCACCACAGACTAGAGGACGGCCCCAAGCACATCCTCACGTAGCTCAGAGTGATGAGGTCGCAGCCCAAGAAGGTCCAAACAGCTGTGACCTTCTACGTGCGGACAGGAGCATGGTTCGTACACTCAGAATGTGTCCTCCTCTCGCTGGTGGCGAGTCAGAGTGAGGACGACCGCAGGTTCGCCGTGACCCAGATTTTGAAGCTGAGGGCTGGCGAGGAGTATGGGTACACCAGTGTAAGACCTCGCATCACACCCAAGCTGAACTTGTCAGCCACCAGCTTGCAGACACTGATCAGCTGGCAGCCTGGCCAGGTGCACGAGCCGGCATTCACCTGTTCACTGTCCGGGGATCAGATCCAGGAGATCTGGTCAAGCCGTAGGAGGTTCCGGAGTTCTCTATCCACACTCAGAGCACCGAAAGAGTCGTGAAGCAGGTGACAGAGGCTGCGCAGCAGTGGTGGGGCAGCAGGCCAGAGACGGGTTCATCCGGGCTCGGACCCACCACCGGGAGACCATGCCCGCTTCAGGTCTAAGAAGGACATGATGGACACGTTCTAGGCCAACGTAGAGGCTGTGACACTGTGATGTAGTGCCTGATGAACCAACTGATCAGAAAGAGCTTACCACGCTAGTCATTTGGAACTCATATTGGTGCATGATGCAATAAACAGGACCAACCGGACACTGCGTACTCATTTAAGCATTATAATCGATAAGGGTGCAAAAAAAGTGCGTAGTAAAGTATAAAAGTGCGATTTTGCATAGTAAGAATTGCTCAAATGCAAAAATGGAAAAAGATAAAATCGTCTTAGAATTCCATTTCACATAGGAAATTTGCATGCCAAAGTTGAGAATTTTTGTTTGTTATACGGCATACCCTAGACTGAACATGTGTATGAAAAGAACTGTATGCACGCAGGCATATCAAGACTGTTACATAAGGACAGACACTTCTCATGTCATGTCACAGCTGAGCCGCGGTGGTCATCAGATGGTGGCGTAGAAGTCTCCAATGTATGTAGGTAGTTACACAGCATCAGGAAAGTTTTCACAGTATTCTAGCTAGTACGAACATCTTTATTTGCTTTTTCTTTGTACCATCATGCATTCAACAATTTATTTACTTGAGATGTTTTCTTTTATCATGAATTCGACAACTACCTGAAAACTCTAATAAGCAAAGTAATGTAAAACCCATGGATTTCCATTACCATAGATGGTGGAGAATGGCTATGCAGGGTCTCCAAATCTGCTGCCACCAGAAGAATGAGAGAAAGAGGCTACAAAACTATTGATTCCCTGTTCATAAATATAAATACTACCTCAGTTGAGCTATGTTACTAAATTTTATTGGTATTTGAACTTGGCTGTGAGTTACATTAGATGAAGAATGGACCGGGAATGATGGCGAGTGCTAAAACAGATGTGAGGCGAGAGACAGGTCAGCAGCAAACATAACGGTTAATCAAGTACTAAACATATAATGATGGCCAAGGGTGTTATCACAACCTAATCACAAACCAGACAAATACATGGATATACCCTCATCTTAAGAGTTAGTTTTTCAAACTAACATTTTGTTGCTGTTTGTGTAGAGCCAAGCTCTACACTTTATTTGTCTTATGTAAAACTGCATTGTGGTGAACACAAATATAAGGAATCAAATGCATTGTACCTTGATTCCTCATAATGATGCAGTCTAAGACAGGGGTCCCCAACCCGCGGCCCCCGAGGCCATTCCGTGCGGCCCGCCAGATCATTTCCTTTTGGTCATCGGTGCGGCCCTCCATCATTCCAATCGTGTGTTGAAACATCTTTTTTTCTCAAGAGCGTGTTTAGGATAGGTTAAGACCGTTAAGTTATGGTTAGGTTAATTAAATTCTTTGAAATTTTTGTTCTGTATATATAGTTTTCAGTTTTTATTGGTGCGGCCCTCGGGCCCTCTCGGACTTGTCGATGCGGCCCGCGGTACTCTGCGGGTTGGGATCCCTGGTCTAAGATAAGACTTCCTACTCTGCAGCACATCACAGTGACAAGAAGGCACAATATAAAAAAGGAGTGTTGTAAATTTTTAAAGTAATACTGTACATGCATGTATGTATGTGGGTGTATCACACCCACACATGTATGTATGTATGTATCTCACCCACCACAGGCTCAAAGGCTAATGCGACGGAGATGAGCACAGAGGCCACACACAGCATAGCGTATGCCCCATCTTTACCTTTCATGCATGTATCTATTGCATAGCACCAGGCAAATATTCTTACTGATATATTATACTAATTTAGCAACTAAGCTAAATTGTAATATGTATATGCATATATACATTTGTTCAGCTACCATAACAACAATTAAGGGAGTAAAACTGCAACAAGCAATAAACATTTGATACTCTTGTGCTTGAAAAAAAGAAGCTGTGATGGCTAGGTTATGCTGATGCAATTAAGAGCTGCAACTGCATCACTGTGGATGCTAATACTAAACTTTGTCGCCTTTCTCTGAGTGAAACAAACAGTCAAACAAACAACTCAACTCGTCGTAGACATGCTGTAATAGCGACACATAAGTTTGATTGAAGAGTGATTGACAAGTGCTTAACAAATTGTTTGATATCTGTTATTGTTTCCGATACATCCAGCCAGTAATATTCATCTTGAAAAAAGAACTAAGTTTCAAATAAAGCATTGACAAGACATAATTTAATAAATTCTAATGCAGAATTAAATAGGATAATATTACATTCTACAATGAGTAAATGCACTACTTCTCTGGACTTCATTTTTATAGAAAAATAGAAATGTCATGCAACTCATACCTTCGGACACAAACTAGTGTTTCAAACCTGACAATGCAAACACATGTCTTAACATGAATGGATATGTGTATTTGTTGTGAGAGCCTAAGGGAAATCCACACTTTTAAACAACATAAAAGGTCAGTCATTCAACACTTTGTTAATTGTCATCTCATGGTTAGTCTTCAAAAGGCAACCATATTTCATGTTGACATTCTCTCTGTCAACTATGCATGAACATGGATAGTTCACAAGGGATGGAACAATGTACATACATTTAGTACCTTTAAAACTGCATGGGAACATCCTATGTTTACAGGCAATAATTCTATGTCGATGGAACGATGGAAGGCTCGAGGATGGAAGAGTGATAATGGTGGTTAATTCATAAATCATAGCCACCTGATAACAATCAATGGAGGAATATCTTTATATCACAGTAACTTAAGACAGACACATTGCCGTCTTATAACAGGTATATGAGAACATTTCATTCATTAATAGTTTAATTTTGCTCTCAATTTGAGCCTTAAGAATCACCAGTCAGATTTATGCAAATAATTGCAGAGAAAATAAAAATCAGTGTGGAGAGAGCAGTCTGCTCAGAGGTTGAGTCTACATAATATTAAGCTTGGTAACAATAACAACCCTGATGGCTTGATCCAGTCCGGAGCAAACAGCGAGTCCCGTCTTATCAGGACTCCAGCAGAAGCTTGTGATGGGCTGCGCGGCGAGCGCCGTGTTCTGCAGCGGCACAGCCTTCCCCGCCACACCCGCCTCCGAGCCGTCGCTCAGCTTCTCCACCCGTGACTGAGGGTACGAGTACTTCCACAGCATCACGGAGCCGTTCCCTCCGGTGGTGACGAAAATCTCTCTGTTCTGTGGCAGATGTCTCCCACACCACACCGTTGATTTGTGACCCCGATCTGTCACCTTGGCAAACCCCTTCTCTGGGTGTAATGTCCGTACATCAAACACATGGAACTTGGACTCCAAGGTAGTGGCAAGTAACTTATTCATTTCAATATCCTTGCGGTCAAACTCGAGGGAACAGATGCCATTGTGAAGGTTGGTCTCCCAGCGAACAGCCATGGTGCGCAAGTCAAACATCTTGACGTCTCCGTTATCAAAGCCGGCACACAGCGTTCGGTCCTGTGTGCTGTGGGCGTCTCCAAAGGCCACACTCCAGCAATCCCGGCCCTGCTCCCCTTCCCGAGGCTCAATGGTGATGACGGGGCGCTCCTTCTGCCTGGGTCCCCCACTTCACCAGCCCGTCCCGACTCCCTGTGGCAATCTCTGGGGCACCTGCAGGCACGGAGGGAGAGTACAGGTGTATTCTTACTGGTGCTGTTAATTAATGTTTCTAGTATTATGGTAATTACATGTTTTCTGATTTCCTTCTCTGGTGTGTTTTGGTTAGAGAGAATTTGTGACTAAAGGAACTGTTCATATGCCCATTATGTCATCATGGTTTGCTAGATTTTTGCTTGTATATTTTCTTGTGTTGTAAGTTTATATAATTATAACAGCTCTGAAAATTCCAGATTATGACAATATAGGGAAACTTGTACTAAATGAGATTAGTGACAACTGGAAGGTTAGGATGTAAAAAGGTTGAAAAGCCTCAACTTATGGTAGCAGCTGCTCTTGATATAAAATGCTGAAACGGCCCCAAACCTGAGTCCTGAAGCCGTAATGTTGTTGTGTTGCTTTGCCTTTGTCTGGCTGAACACATGCATCTGCCTCCTCAGTTTGTGCTTTAATTAATGTAAAGGTTTGGTGTACATAATGGCCAAAATTATGCTGGCATTTTTATGAGGGGGAATAGTATGCAAACTGTGAGGGAAAACTTATGTTGACATATATGTTCTTAAAGAAGGCAATGCTAGTATGTATGTACTTATATACCTACGTATGTGATTTGCTGGTATTAATGTTGCAAGGATAGAACTAAGGGCACCCACATGGGCACCTGCCTATGTGAGAATCTTGAGCCACAAGGTGCCCCAAAACAAAACAAGATTCTATAAAAGATATAGTACAAATTTACAAAGATTGGGGTGGTGGTAGCAGAGTGGTTAGCCTCTCCCAGTGGCGTTCTCGGTGACCCGAGTTCGATCCAAAATCAACTTTAAATCTTTCTGCACCGTCGAGTGGCCTAAGAACACCCACATGCTGTCCATAACTCTACCTTCGATTGTGGGGTGCATCGGAGGACACAGGGGGGCAGCATGAGCCTCTAATCACAGGCGTCACTATAAAAATCCTGCCTGTGCCACCACGGGTGAGGGCCAACCATCACAGCCCGCAAGTGAGCCTCCAGGCCTGCCATCCCACCCCTGGAGTTTACTGCCTACAGGCGCTATAGGCACAAATGTGTAAAAAAAAAAAAAATAATAATAAAATTTTACTAAATCAGAGACAGCTACTCAGTTTTCCCATTTCTCAACACACTACTGCCTACATAAGCACCATCATAAGCACCAGAGTATTTGCCACTCTAATGGTGCTCTTCCAATGAGAAATTCTGAAATACAGTATGCCACTGCTACTTTGATATAAGGCACTGTAACATTTAGACTTTGGTATCATTTTGGTCTCTGGGTTTCTGTAATAAAGTCAGTATTCTTAGTATTCAAGAGCTGCCTTTGCCGAGACCAGCTGTGGTGGCATAGATAGTAAGTTCATAATTTTGTTTATCATCATCTTTCTGGTTTAAATTCACATTTCCCCATAATGTCTTATGAGTTTAGAGCACGGTCGGCAACCTGCGGCTCCGGAGCCGCATGCGGCTCTTTCAAGAGACCTGTGCGACTCCTGCCACTTAACTTAAAAACGTCCAAATTATCGTAAAAAAAAAGAAAAGAAAAAAAGAAAGAAAAAAGAAAGAAAGATAAAACACTGGCATAGATAGCCGCATTTCAATAGTGTAATAGTGTATGTGACCTACCGTAGGTCTACCTAGGTCTCTAGGAAAATATCGGGATGAATTCTTGTACTTATTATTATCATTATTATTACATGGATTTTCCTTTATTTTTAGTCCATATTCCTACTTTATTAGTAAGAGTAAAAGGGAACATTTTATGTTTCGTTTTTTATTTCCCCCCAATTTTCCATTTAACTGTCTTTNAAAACCCTCAAATTGTAATATGTATATGCTAATACATTTGTTCAGCTACCATAACAACAATTAAGGGAGTAATACTGCAACAAGCAATAAACATTTGATACTCTTGTGCTTGAAAAAAAAGAAGCTGTGATGGCTAGGTTATGCTGATGCAATTAAGAGGCTGCAACTGCATCACTGTGGATGCTAATACTAAACTTTGTCGCCTTTCTCTGAGTGAAACCAAACAGTCAAACAAACACTCAACTCGTCGTAGACATGCTGTAATAGCGACACATAAGTTTGATTGAAGAGTGATTGACAAGTGCTTAACAAATTGTTTGATATCTGTTATTGTTTCCGATACATCCAGCCAGTAATATTCATCTTGAAAAAAGAACTAAGTTTCAAATAAAGCATTGACAAGACATAATTTAATAAATTCTAATGCAGAATTAAATAGGATAATATTACATTCTACCAATGAGTAAATGCACTACTTCTCTGGACTTCATTTTTATAGAAAAATAGAAATGTCATGCACTCATACCTTCGGACACAACTAGTGTTCAAACCTGACAATGCAACACACATGTCTTAACATGAATGGATATGTGTATTTGTTGTGAGAGCCTAAGGGAAATCCACACTTGTAAACAACATAAAAGGTCAGTCATTCAACACTTTGTTAATTGTCATCTCATGGTTAGTCTTCAAAAGGCAACCATATTCTCATGTTGACATTCTCTCTGTCAACTATGCATGAACATGGATAGTTCACAAGGATGGAACATATGTACATACATTTAGTACCTTTAAATCTGCATGGGAACATCCTATGTTTACAGCAATAATTCTATGTCGATGGAACGATGGAAGGCTCGAGGATGGAAGAGTGATAATGGTGGTTAATTCATAAATCATAGCCACTGATAACAATCAATGAGGATATCTTTATATCACAGTAACTTAAGACAGACACATTGCCGTCTTATAACAGGTATATGAGAACATTTCATTCATTAATAGTTTAATTTTGCTCTCAATTTGAGCCTTAAGAATCACCAGTCAGATTATGCAAATAATTGCAGAGAAAATAAAAATCAGTGTGGAGAGAGCAGTCTGCTCAGAGGTTGAGTCTACATAATATTAAGCTTGGTAACAATAACAAACCCTGATGGCTTGATCCAGTCCGGAGCAAACAGCGAGTCCCGTCTTATCAGGACTCCAGCAGAAGCTTGTGATGGGCTGCGCGGCGAGCGCCGTGTTCTGCAGCGGCACAGCCTTCCCCGCCACACCCGCCTCCGAGCCGTCGCTCAGCTTCTCCACCCGTGACTGAGGGTACGAGTACTTCCACAGCATCACGGAGCCGTTCCCTCCGGTGGTGACGAAAAATCTCTCTGTTCTGTGGCAGATGTCTCCCACACCACACCGTTGATTTGTGACCCCGATCTGTCACCTTGGCAACCCCTTCTCTGGGTGTAATGTCCGTACATCAAACACATGGAACTTGGACTCCAAGGTAGTGGCAAGTAACTTATTCATTTCAATATCCTTGCGGTCAAACTCGAGGGAACAGATGCCATTGTGAAGGTTGGTCTCCCAGCGAACAGCCATGGTGCGCAAGTCAAACATCTTGACGTCTCCGTTATCAAAGCCGGCACACAGCGTTTCGGTCCTGTGTGCTGTGGGCGTCTCCAAAGGCCACACTCCAGCAATCCCGGCCCTGCTCCCCTTCCCGAGGCTCAATGGTGATGACGGGGCGCTCCTTCTGCCTGGGGTCCCACACCTTCACCAGCCCGTCCCGACTCCCTGTGGCAATCTCTGGGGCACCTGCAGGCACGGAGGGAGAGTACAGGTGTATTCTTACTGGTGCTGTTAATTAATGTTTCTAGTATTATGGTAATTACATGTTTTCTGATTTCCTTCTCTGGTGTGTTTTGGTTAGAGAGAATTGTGACTAAAGGAACTGTTCATATGCCCATTATGTCATCATGGTTTTGCTAGATTTTTGCTTGTATATTTTCTTGTGTTGTAAGTTTATATAATTTATAACACGCTCTGAAAATTCCAGATTATGACAATATAGGGAAACTTGTACTAAATGAGATTAGTGACAACTGGAAGGTTAGGATGTAAAAAGGTTGAAAAGCCTCAACTTATGGTAGCAGCTGCTCTTGATATAAAATGCTGAAACGGCCCAAACCTGAGTCCTGAAGCCTGTAATGTTGTTGTTGTTGCTTTGCCTTTGTCTGGCTGAACACATGCATCTGCCTCCTCAGTTTTGTGCTTTAATTAATGTAAAGTTTGGTGTACATAATGGCCAAAAATTATGCTGGCATTTTTATGAGAGGGAATAGTATGCAAACTGTGAGGGAAAACTTATGTTGACATATATGTTCTTAAAGAAGGCAATGCTAGTATGTATGTACTTATATACCTACGTATGTGATTTGCTGGTATTAATGTTGCAAGGATAGAACTAAGGGCAGCACATGGGCACCTGCCTATGTGAGAATCTTGAGCCACAAGGTGCCCCCAAAACAAAACAAGATTCTATAAAAGATATAGTACAAATTTACAAAGATTGGGGTGGTGGTAGCAGAGTGGTTAGCCTCTCCGAGTGGCGTTCTCGGTGACCCGAGTTCGATCCAAAATCAACTTTAAATCTTTCTGCACCGTCGAGTTGGCCTAAGAACACCCACATGCTGTCCATAACTCTACCTCGATTGTGAGTGCATCGGAGGACACAGGGGGGCAGCATGAGCCTCTAATCACAGGCGTCACTATAAAAATCTGCCTGTGCCACCAACGGGTGAGGGCCAACCATCACAGCCCGCAAGTGAGCCTCCAGGGCCTGCCATCCCACCCCTGGAGTTCACTGCCTACAGGCGCTATAGGCACAAATGTGTAAAAAAAAAAAAAAAATAATAAAATTTTACTAAATCAGAGACAGCTACTCAGTTTTCCCATTTCTCAACACACTACTGCCTACCATAAGCACCATCATAAGCACCAGAGTATTTGCCACTCTAATGGTGCTCTTCCAATGAGAAATTCTGACTACAGTATGCCACTGCTACTTTGATATAAGGCACTGTAACATTTAGACTTTGGTATCATTTTGGTCTCTGGGTTTCTGTAATAAAGTCAGTATTCTTAGTATTCAAGAGCTGCCTTTGCCGAGACCAGCTGTGTGGCATAGATAGTAAAGTTCATAATTTCGTTTATCATCATCTTTCTGGTTAACTTCACATTTCCCCATAATGTCTTATGAGTTTAGAGCAGCGGTCGGCAACCTGCGGCTCCGGAGCCGCATGCGGCTCTTTCAAGAGACCTGTGCGACTCCTGCCACTTAACTTAAAAACGTCCAAATTATCGTAAAAAAAAAGAAAAGAAAAAAAGAAAGAAAAAAGAAAGAAAGATAAAACACTGGCATAGATAGCCGCATTTCAATAGTGTAATAGTGTATGTGACCTACCGTAGGTCCTACTAGGTCTCTAGGAAAATATCGGGATGAATTCTTGTACTTATTATTATCATTATTATTACATGGATTTTCCTTTATTTTTAGTCCATATTCCTACTTTATTAGTAAAAGATAATAAGAGGAACATTTTATTGTTTCGTAATTTCTATTCATAATTTACACAGCGGCTCCATCAGCACTGCTTTTCTGCCAAGTTTGAAGAAACTGGCTCTTCTCGAATTCTGGGTTGCTGACCTCTGCGTCAGACAGTCGATAATACGCTTCCATGATACGATTCTATGGTTGGCGTTATCATTTAGATTTGCAGCAAGAGTTTTACGTCCCGGATACTCTAACCTGACAGGCAACCCTAGTTTTCGGTTGAGGGCCATTCATCATTCTGTCTAATGATTTATCATGTTCAGGTAAATTGGGTAAGTACATGTGTTTATTTGAATCCAATAAGATGTAACTTTATTTTTGTCAATGTTTATAATGTAATCAAGTTGCTTTTCTGTGTCTGTTTTGTTGGTTGAAAATAACTTAAATGCTACTAATTAGTGATTTTTTTACAACTTCACATGCATTAAAAGGTGAGCATCCATGAGACTCTTAGAACATAGAGCTATACACTATGTCAATTAGTACATGTAGAAAAAAATGCTGTCAAAACTAAAATGTATAAAATATATATCAATGAAGAAATAAGAGAGGTTGACTCTTAGAAAATAGAGCTATACACTATGTCAAATATAAGCATAGGAAAAAAATATTGTGAAAACTAAATATATATCAATCAAGAAATAAGAGAGGTTGGAACAGACCTTTGCCAACACCGAGTCCTCCCACGCCATCAATGGTGTTCACAATCTGACTGTGAGCCTGAGCGGAATATATCGCACCGAGGGACTCTGCAAGTCTGTGATCTCCATCTTGCCGTCAAAATCTCCCACACAGAGGTGCCGGTCTTCCAGGGAGGACGCACCAAAGGTTCCTGAGGGCAAAGGGATAATTAATCCTTATTGAAGTATTAACCCTTGAGGCCCAGAACGTAACTTCCATTGTAATTTAAGTCATTGTAAATCCATAAAACGGTTTTTTAGTGAATATAAGCAATAATTTATAGATACGAATGACCTTTTTAGTATTTTTGTCAAATAACTAATTTGGTATATTAAGTTACTTTCGTAATTTCATGATTAAACACCACATTTTTATTTATAGCAAAGGAAAGATCTGGGCATGAAAGGGTTAAGGAAAAATGTCACAGTCCAGAAAGTGATTGCTCTTAGAAATAGGTCATGTGCATGTGAAATACAGAAAAATAGAGTAAAAGTTTGGTGCCACACAATGTTAAGTTACGTCTACACTTTGCAGGGGTTGGCGTGAGAGGCTGCACTCACCACTTGAGAGCCTTGGGTCGCTCCACATCATGAAGCAGCTCCAGCTTGCCGTCATTCAGCTCATACACCTGCAAAGGTAAGACAGTCGGGAAATACTATTTTCACCTCTGCCCATCACACACCCACGGATAAATAAGATGCCATAGCAGTATCTTAGGCAGCTTTGCCATTTTTTTGAAGTTGAATATTGATGTAACTCAAGAAAAATTACTTCATAATGCACCACCATGATATGAGTCTGGTAGGAGATGGAGGATCAGGTGAAAAGACAGCAGGTGAACATACTCCGTTGTCTAGGGTGCAGTGAAACAGACCAACCATACTAAGATGACATTTTCTTTGACATTTTCTTATGTATTGCTACTAACTTTTCATCAATCTTTTATGGTTTTCTGTACTGCAGGAATGTTTTTACAGCTTGATTTACATGCCATTTATGTAACATACATTGCTTGCATAATTATATACTGATCTATTCGGAGAGCGACTAGTAAAGTTGTGTTTTCAGCATAGTGCATAAAACAAATTTAATCCTACTCCTATTAACAAAAATAAAACAATTATAAAGTATCTGCATTTTTGTTGCCGGTTAACTTCCGTATTTGAGCACACATGATTTTTAGGGCGAAATTTTGTTATACTGAATAGTTCTGATATGTTTTGAATTAATCTGGTACTCGTTTTCGGCAGAAATCAATAGTTTTTCCTCTACCCCCATTGTGCCAAGTTTAAAATTAGGGATTTCTGCCAAATATCAACAGCAGATTGATTCCTTAACACATCAAAACTCATCAGAAAAAAATAGCTTCACTCTCGATAAATACCAAATTACAATAGTGGAGCAACAACAATGTTTGTTTTTAGCTGTGGGAACCCCGCTCCGCCCCGCCCCTCTTGGCCCTTCCCACTAACATTCTGCTCTGCTTCGCACTAAAGTTAAAGGTAAAGATGGGGGCATATCCTATGCTGCCTCGGTGCTCATCTCCGTCACATTAGCCCTTGAGCCAGTGGTGGGTGACAACCCTGCTATCCCGGGACACAGGGCTAGTGTGACATCCGGGTTACCTCAGTTACCTTCCCCAGGTTTTCCCAGGTACCCATTTATCAACCAACCCCAAAAGGAAGGATGAACAGCTGGTTTGGGCTGCACGCCGACTGCCCTGGCCGGGATTCGAACCCAGGCCCGCGGATTCATAGCTAGGCGCCCTAGCCACTACATGGAGGCTTCGCACTGCTGTAGTTAATAAATTGGTTTTTTTCCTTGATATTACTGTAATGAAATCAAATCCCTAAGTCAACTGTAACCTAATCTAGCCTAATTTAACCAAATCTTTACCGTTTTGGGCTGAATCAAAAGGTTTTTTTTTAAACAGAGGGGGGGGGGTGATGCAGTATAAAAAATAATATTGATTTCCACCAAAAACAATTACCAAAAAAAATTCACAACACATCAAAACATTGTCGCCTCCGTGGTGTAGTGGCTAGCGTGCCTGGCTACAAATCTGCGGGCCCTGGTTCGAATCCGGACCGGGCAGTCGGCGACCAGCCAATACAGCTGTTCTTCCTTCCTTTCGGGTTGATAAATGGGTACCTGGGGTAACCTGGGAAGGTAACTGTGGTAACCTGGCTGTCACACTAGCCCTGTGTCTCGGGGTAACGGGTCTTCACCCACCACAGGTTCAAAGGGCTAATACCACGGAGATGAGCACTGAATGCCACGCGCAGCATAGCGTATACTCCCATCTTTACCTTTTTACCTTTACATCAAAACAACAGAAATAAATTCAAATAATAATGTTGTGTGCAAAAACAATACATAGTGCCCAATCTCAAAATTATACCCAGTTGATTTTGAATTTTCAGAATCATACCCAGCCTCCTGGATTTTGAATTCCTCACGGTATGTCACAGGTCGTTGAATATTCAATGTTAGTTATGTGCGACGTTTTAGAAAAATTAGCTATACAGTTTGAGGAGCAAAGTTTTCTTGGTTGCATGTCTGCCTCACACACCAGGCCGGGAACAACCTTTTGGGACCTGAATGCGTAACTGCTGAGCTAAAAGTGCCATCCCTAACAGACTGTCATTGAATATAGATTAAGTATAAGAAGACATTACATAGCTATCCTAGGTCATAGTCATTCTTTAATTTTCTTTCACGTACACAATAGTCTGAGTGTTACTTGAAAGCATAAGTATTCTCTTCAGAGCTTGGGCACACAGTTGCCTTCCCGTCACGAAAAGGTTGAACAAAATTAAAATGGAGGTGTGTAGTTATTCCCTAGTTTCAACCCTAGGTCATTAAGCTCTTTAATAATATAAGTAATACATTACAAAGGTAATACCTGCAGGGCTCCAGTTATGGTCAGGGATATGACCTAAAATGTTCTATATCTCCGAAACTATTGATTTGCGACGGAAAGCTCAAAGAGAAAATTTCTCTTAGAATACAATAAGGTAAACAAAAGCCATGCTCCCAATTGTGTAGGGAAGTTTGGTGCCATCGTAAAAATTTACCAACTTTTTTATTATTGGACCCAGTTAGGAGGTTAAAGGTTAGGTAAGGTAAGGTAAGGTAAGGTAAGGTAAGGTAAGGTTCAGGTTAGGTTAGGTTAGGTTAGGTTAGGTTAGGTTAGGTTAGGTAAGGGTGCGCCTCCGAAACAAAAGCAATGCAGGTCACAAGAAGAGGAAGAGGGAGGCATTTTGTAAACAAGGAGACGTATCCTCCCCCCCCCTAAAATGTTCTATATCTCCGAAACTATTGATTTGCGACAGAAAGCTCAGAGAAAATTCTCTTAGAATACAATAAGGTAAACAAAAGCCATGCTCCCAATTGTGTAGGAAGTTTGCTGCCATCGTAAAAATTTACCAACTTTTTTATATTGGACCCAGTTAGGAGGTTAAAGGTTAGGTAAGGTAGGTAAGGTAAGGTTCAGGTTAGGTTAGGTTAGGTTAGGTGTTAGGTAAGGTTAGGTTAGGTAAGGTTAGGTAAGGGTGCGCCTCCGAAACAAAGCGATGCAGGTCACAAGAAGAGGAAGAGGGAGGCATTTTGTAAACAAGGAGAACGTATTCTTCCTCCCACCTAAAATGTTCATATCTCCGAAACTATTGATTTGCGACGGAAAGCTCAGAGAAAATGTCTCTTAGAATACAATAAGGTAAACAAAAACCATGCTCCCTATTGTGTAGGAAGTTTGGTCCTATCGTAAAAATTTACCGAATAACAATAGTGCCCAATCTCAAAATTATACCCAGTTGATTTTGAATTTTCAGAATTATACCCAGCCTCCTGGATTTTTAATTCCTCACGGTATGTCACAGGTCGTTTGAATATTCAATGTTAGTTATGTGCGACGTTTTAGAAAATTAGCTATACAGTTTGAGGAGCAAAGTTTTCTTGGTTGCATGTCTGCCTCACACACCAGGCCGGGAACAACCTTTTTGGGACCTGAATGCTGTAATAGTGCAGCAGATAATCATAACAATTGTGCAAATTATGACTAAAGCATGAAATTTTTACCAGTGTTAGTACATACCATAAGGTTCATTTTCAGATCGGGAGGTAAGTCAGATTGACCTCTGAGGATAGTGAGAGGTCAATGACCTCAATTACATTGAAATTGTCATTTTTCACGATTCTGGTGCAGTTTGTCTGTTTTGGGAATCATTAAAAATTTATGTTGCCATGTGTTGGTTCCTTTATCTTCTGGAGAGCCTATTTATACATAATCACAGGATGCAACCATGACTGAACAAGTGCTTTAAATGAGGTCAGTGACCTCAGAAAACAAATTTATTGAAATACACATTTAGGTTATTGTGGTGTCCAGAACAGCTTGCATGAAATCGTGTTGTAAGATTATCTGTGCAACCTTAATTTTCAATGTGCACTGAACATAGTCTATAAGCTTAAAGTACAGTGAGGTCAGTTACCTCAGACACATGTATAGTACATACCGGTACATGTAATACACACACATTATCCATATAGACGCATAAATATAAAGGTGTCTGATTGCACCTAACAGTCTCCCGAACATGCACATAATGCAGTGCACTTGAGTGCAGCCTTGGTGCACTTGCAGCGGCCGGTACATCCCTTCTTGCAGCCGCAGTGGATCAGTTCGTGCAAGATTTTGATGCCTCTGGCAGTGTCGTCCAAAGAGGCTGCCACCCAGAGGCCTCCTTTGTCCAGCCCCAGTCAGATGGGATTGGTAACTCTGGATTCAGGACCAGAGTTTGGTTCCAGCAGTTGCCCTGGAGAGATGCACGCTTGATGTGCTGCTGGAGTGCTGCCTGCGTTGGGGGAATGTTTTCTAGAGCCCTAGACTTGTGTGCGAAGAGCTGTTTCCTAGCATCGTTCACTTCCATGGTGTCACTGGTGCGGTCATACATCAGCACAACGAGGCACTCCAGCAGTGACATTGACTCCTCACTCACATCACTTGGCATGCGTAAGAGTTCTTCAAAGGCATCAGTCACCTGTGGAACACTTTCCAAGTCTCCCAGGCAGTCTTCTTCCCTCTGCCAGCGAAAGAAGACACAGTGTCGCACCCTGTGAGGGCATGGAAGATGGGGAGAGTAGCACATTGTCTTGGGTTCATGGCGGCTGCCAGTTGGTGAACAGCTATGTACCGCAAGCTGGATCCAGTACCAAGAGCTATCCACAGCTCGTCAGGATTGATGTTGTTGAATGAAGCCACAGCCAGTACCACAACATCAGTATCCACAGTGCGTATTAGGGTGTCCCAAAATGCAAAAGTTTTGAAATGTTGCACGCTATTGTGTTATTCCGGTTCTCTAATAGTAAAACAGTATTGCGTTGAAATTTTGGGCGAATTGAGTAATATTTAGGGGTCCCGACAAAGTAACATTTAGGTGACGTGACTAGAATTTCAGGATTTTTCACAATTTCCACTTTTTTTCTCCCTCAGGTTATCACATGGCAAAAAGAGCCGCTATAATCTTTGGCTGATCGAAAAAGGCTCCAATCGATTAAATCAACGGAGCCCGCTACCATCGAAGGAGCAGGTCCTCCGTTTACTACCACCACCCCCGGGAGATGGGGAAGACGGCGAGCGGGAGCAGGAAGGCGGTGGTGGAGGAGGTTTCTCCCCTTCTGGTCGCGCGCCGGGTTTTCCCGACAACTACAGTAATACACGCAGGCACGAAGCTGTCAAAGCTGGTAAAGGCGTACAATGACCTCAAAAGAACAAGAAAAAAGGGACAGGCCGAAACATCGTATGGATGAGGAGATTTTCAAAGGAGACCTCCAAGAAATCTTCGACCTCGCACACTCCTCCTCTCTCCAACGGCAGATGTGAAGGACGAGGACAAGGAGTTCCTACGGAGTCAGAGAGAAGACAGAGGGGAATCATCCATGGCTGGAATTGACCTCGTAAACAGCGAAGAAGGTGGAGAAGCAGGTCGAGCGCGGAACTCGACTCAAGCGGCTCCGGGAACGTGAAGACAGGACATTGCCAGGCTGACTGAAAGGGCGGAAATCCCAACCCAAAAGCAGTAGCAGCAGCAGCAGTCCTGTGTCGAGACGTCATCACCGGCTCGTGGATCCCGAAGCCAGAGGAAAAACTCAAACAGTGGGCCATCGATCTCCGTGAAGGATCTTAACCTCATTTCAACTTGGGATGGGAGGAAGTTGTCGGTGCGGCAAGCAACGTCAACGTTCGCAGCTACCGCTCAAGTTCTTGGAATGGAAATTGGGAGTATGGCGGTCTCGAAGAGCACGGTCCATCGAGCACGAATTGCGGGGAGGAGAGCAAGCCGCCGAGAAGATCGTGGAACTGCGGAACCAGGAGATACCTGAGAGGTTGTCCTGCATTGGGACGGAAACTCCTCCGTCCCTCTCTGGCGATACGGAGGGACCGCATCGCCGTCCTCCTCACGGGGGAAGATGGACGCCGAGTTCCTTCTTGGGGTCCCGGCTCGGATTCGACTGGCAGAAACGTGGCTGCAGTGGTCTTGAAGGAGGTGGACGAAAGCAGGCGTCAGGGACAAGATCATCGCCTTCTGTTTCGACACCAGGCTTCGAACACTGGCATGGTGCAAGGTGCTTGCATTCGGATTGAGCAAGAACTGGGACGAAGCTTGCTTTGGTTGGCCTGCCGCCATCATGTCCACGAGGTGATCCTCAAGGATGTCTTCGAAGCCAGCCTCGGCTCTTCCTCTGGTCCTGACATTGAATCTCAAACGACTCCGTGATCGATGGTCCTTCGTGGATTCCTCGCAGAGAGAGAACGGTGGAAACATCGGAGGACCTCGTAGATTTTCTTCGCCACCAATGACACTGCCAGCAAGCTGAAGGATGACGCATTGGCCTTCCTGAAGGAGGCTCTGATGTCGAAGAACCATCCCAGGGAAGACTATGAAGAAACTTCTCCGTCTCTCCTCCCTGTTTCCTCGGTGGTGAAGGTGCGCCAAACCATTCCGCCGTCCTGGAGCTCTCCATCAAGCCTGGTGGATGGCCAAGGCCATCTACTGCCTCAAGCTTCAGATGCTGAAATCCCAGCTGTCGCTGACTGGTCGAGAGAAGGCCAGAGTGAAACGAGTGGCCCTCTTCGTTGCTCTGGTGTACTGCAAGCAATGGCATGAGGCACCGATCTCTGTGAAAACAGAGGACGTGCTCAAGTTGAGTTGAACTCAAGTGAAAAACAGTTGAACGACGTGCTCTTCCTCGAGATCCCAAGACATAAACCCCGACCAAACCGTTTCCAAGGCAGCAAAAACAAGCCCTCGACGCCACCTGTGGTACGTTTCCGGGAAAACGCGGGACTGGCCTTCTTCGACCCCAAGGATTGATGTGAGGGAAGAAGCAGATGGTCAAGGGGATTGGACAAGCCCGCCTCGAAGAAGGAACTCAAGCGATTGGAGGGAAAAAAGATGACGATGTCTTCCTCCCTCTCGTCCTTCGTCACTTCGAAGACACAGTCCTTCTTTCAGAAACTCGAGGCGGACGAGGGCTTCCTGGCAAAGGACCCGGCATTGTGGGAGGAGGACGACCGATTCAAGGACGCTCGGAAACGGGCACTTGGCCTCCGGGTGGTCAACGATGCCGCAGAGCGGGGCATCGCCCTAGTCCAGCGCTACCTGGGGTCCACGAAGTCGGCCGCACAGGGGAAGTAAAATTTCCCCCAGTTAGTCCACCACCATCGGAAACTTTGTGGGCGGGGAAAAGAAGGAGGACCTTCAAAAGAAGGCTTTCTGAATGGAAACAATGAAAACTGTCTGTTTTGGTTTCCTTATAAGTGTCTTTCTAAAAATGTTGGATGTTTTGAGTATTTTCTTTGTTTTTGAAGGTTATTAGAAAATTGTTCAGTTTGTCGCGACCCTTAAATATTCTTCGAATTTAATCTAATTTCACAGGAACTCTTCTTATGCATGTGTGAACAGAAGTAAAACATGAGCAAGTTAAAAAAACATGTTTCATTTTTTCCCTCTATGATCTTGGGACACCCTAGTGCATATGGCCACCTTTCTGATCCCCTTCTGCACAGCATCTGCCACATGTAGAAGCAGGCGAGTGTCCGCCTCCTCGTGTGAACATGAGGCGAGGCTGGTGAAGTCGGACTCGGCAGGAGAGCACAGGACCTCAGTTCCACATGTTGCATACATTTCCTTGCCATCTGCTATTGGAAGACGAATGGTCTCTCGTGACAGGAAACCAAAGAGCTCAGTCTTGTTTTTGATCCACACACGAAGGAAGTCCTTCCGTTCTTTTGGCATGACGGTTAGAGGGATCCACTCTCTTCCTGATGCCCTTGCCCCCCTTCTGTTGGGCGTGCCTTCGGCTTGTCAGGTTTGATATACAATCCCAAGACGAGGTCGAGTCTGTTGACCTTTTCGAGTTGAGTGGGTATGTAAGGTGCAAAGACTGTGTCACATACTCTTCAAAGGTCTTTGCCATTACAGGATTGACCATTTGAACAATAGCTGCTCCGTCAAGGATTGTGGCATCAACCCCAGGTGCGCTTGTGGTTTTCGGGTTGGTCTGATTTTCAGGCAGTGTAGTAGATCTGCTTTGACTCCAAGGCGCAGTTTTCCTCCTGTTGATAATGCTGGTGGGGCTGCCTGGTTTCTCGTGGCAGAAGAACTGGTCCGATCCCCATAACGTGATTGGCAGGCAATATACAGCCTCGAGAAGAGACTACAGTCACTCTTCACTGCGGCGAGTTGGATCTGCTGCTTTGACTGCGTCTTGGTCTGTGACCGACTGAAGAGGCAACTTGTTCTTGGGAGTGTTTCTGTAACGGTTCGTGCATAGTTCCGTCTTTCTTCAACAAACTTTGTGTACTGCTCCTCACCAAGGGACTCAATCTTCCTCACAGTTTCTGCCACTGGGGTGTCCATGATGTTTCTCGTGTCCAAGGACCAGTAAGATCTTGAGTGTTCTCTAGGAAGGGATTCCCCATCTCTTCAAACACTGGGTATAAGTGCTCTGACATCCTTCATAAAGGCTGCTTGCCTCCAGGTTTCTGGTCATGGTGAAGATGCCCAGTGTTCGTGGGGCACCGCCCTGTCCTCCTTGTCGCCTGCTCTTCAAACTCTGCAGTGATCCTGGCTATTTCTGGCCCCGCCACCATCCCCGCGTCTGAGTGCCCCAGGGTTTCCTGTCGTCAGACGTAGAGGGCCCGGGCTGGGTCTATGAGGATATGAAAGCTTTGCCATAGTGACGATCAGGTCTGGGATGCTTGTATCTTGGGTTCGATCATCAGGCAGGGAATCCTGCAAAAACACAAGTACAACAATTGTGTTGTACCAGCCACCACAGTTTTTCATTCATTGGCAAACAATATTTGATATGTTGAGGTAATTGACCTTCACTGTCCTCAGAGGTCAAAGCTAGACACCTGTAAATAATTACCAACGCTGTGTGGAAAAAAATAAAAAGGAAA
>JACEEZ010000276.1:0-26773 GCA_016584305.1 Chionoecetes opilio
TCCACAAATTCTATGGAACCTTATCCACCAGGCTCCTGAACTTCCACCGGCTGAACTTCCAGCATTACAACTGAAACAAAGATCAGTCAACATTGAACACGAAGAGCTTGAAGTCTATTTAGCCTGTGCACGTGTAGGTCCACAGCCTCTACCAACCAATTTAAAAATTTCATAATTATTGGGTGTATTTTGGCGGCCATTTTGGAAAAAGGGAGATAACTCATATAAAGCTGCCACCCCCACAATGCTATCACATGTTTTCTAACTCTAGGCATTTATACCTTTTCAAAAAACCTCTTAGCATTCTCGCCCTAATTTGATACCGGTGAGCAAAATTTCGGACCGGGGCTGACCGACTAGTACTCCTTACCCCAAAGGAATTTTATTATGATGATGTACTTCTTATACGACGCGCGCCGCGGCAGAAGGGTACTAACCGCCACCGCGCCCAAAAATGAGATTTTTACATCGACATAAATCTGAATTCCCGCTTTACAGGATGGTGGAGTTAGCATCCTTCTTCCGACATTTACATAAGGTCGAAAGTCCTATTGTTTACAGTGATTTTCTGCTTCGATTACTTGGAACACGTGAAGGCAGGGAGCGCCGTGGCAGAAGGGACCTAACTCCACACGCGCTCAACCAGCCAATGGGAGACGAGACGCACTCCGTGACGTCAGAGCGTTGAGCCAATATGAGCGTCGGATCGCCACCACTACCGCCTTCCTTCCCTCCCAACGCAGAGAAAGCAACGAGTGCTTTCTCTGGATTTACGCATTACTTTCGCCATTATCATGGATTATTCCAGCAGTGCCAGTGAAATTCCTCCTGCGTTTGGCGTTCCGTGAGGGCTACCTACTGAAGTCAGATTACGAGGCTGACAGCGAGAACATCACCGAGGTCAGACTGCAGAAGGGACGGGCAGCCTGGTCCCGTAAGGTGTTTGACCTCTCCGCCCCCCGCCTCCCCAAGCACTACAGCCGCTCCTTAGCCTTTAAAAAGAACAAAGTGCGTGACCTTCAGTACCTCCTCGACCTCATGCCTGTCAACAAACAAACCTTCTACAACTACATAATCGACGCACACACAGTTGGCCTAACCGAAGACGTCCCACCTGACGAGGACCCCGATGACCTGGACGAGCTGTTGGAGTACCAGTAAAGGCATGGGGGGTGGGGTGGAAGGGTTGAGGGGAAGGGAGAGGGGCGGGGGAAATGAAAGTGGAAGTCAAGACTCGGCTATCTACGCCTGGATGGGTGAAAAGAGTGATAAAAAATCAGTACGAATAATAATTTGGGATTAGATTTTCTTCAACATCAAATAAAAGCCGAGTTCCTCAGCTTTTATTTGATATACAACACTTCATTCTAACTCAAACAGTTAATCATTCCCAAACATTCCCAATCTTTAACTGCGTTTACTGACGAATATTTATTTTGTTGCATAGTACCCTTCTGCCGCTGCGCGCCTCATATAACCTCAACAGTTTCATGTATTTCAATTTTCTCCACCATGAGTAATCGTCATGCATTAACATATCGGCTAACTGCTATCTTTTAATACATCAGGTCAGTTGAATACAAGCAATTTGTCGATGTGTACAAGACGTTATGTCTTATGTGCTGTGTAAGCATTCCATTTGTCTGGTTGTATAATCTATTTAGGATTTATTTAGCCATATTTTCCCTTGGAGATAATGTTTCCACCTTTTAAATAATTATTGTGGAAAGGAAGTAGATGTGTTGAGATTCAAGACAGACAAACAAACCTTCTACAACTACATAATCGACGCACACACAGTTGGCCTAACCGAAGGCGTCCCACCTGACGAGGACCTCGATGACCTGGACGAGCTGTTGGAGTACGAGTCAAGGCATGGAGGGTTGGGTATCAAAGATACATTTGTTCCATTACATGGTTGGATGTATTTGTAAACCTGACTGGACAAATAGTTATTGATAAGGGACCATGGGTGTGTGCCTCTGTGAGGCTGTTCGTGCTATTGTTAGTCCGTTATGGACCCCATTTGTGTTTGTAAACCATTGACAGAAATGAAAGACAAATAGACCGCCGGGTGGCGGGTTGGGAATCCTTGGGAGCTTTTCCCTTCCCATAAAACAAGATAGCAACATCAATTTTATGATCATTTGGCTGTTATCTTGCTAATGAGGAATTTTTTTCCATCGTCTGATTTGCCACTAGAGGTGTGGTGTGGTGTGGATATGTGGATATATGGTGTGGTGTGGCGAAGACCATTTCTGGACTTTTGTAGCATGAGTTTGCACACACACACACACACACACACACACACACACACACACACACACACATACACATGAGGGCAGGACTGCTGGCCTTCTACTCCAGCAGGTCCACACACAAACATACAGAAGGACATAATTGCTGGGCCCGCAAGATCACAACTCCTAGCTTTTCGTCCCGTGCCTATTTTCTGCTAGGTGAATAGTTGCTACAGCGTAAAAGGATAAATCCCAGATTGTCAACGCCAGGCCGAGGATTCAAACCCCGGTCCACTACACCACCGGGTCAATGGGAAAGTATATTTGTTATATTAATTATATACCTTTAAAGTACTTTAAAGTCCATAACACCGTGGGCTATGCCAATCCGCCGTAAGACTTCTTGACGTGACCCGTCGTCATTATGGACTGCGCTACCAAGGTATGTAAAACTTTCCAAGATCTCTATGTCCTCGCCACACGTATGAACAGACTGTACTGCTTCATCTAGTAAGTCTCCAAACACCTGGACCTTGGTCTTGAGCCAGGAGACCTCAAGTCCTAAAGGCTTTGCCTCCTCGCGCAGCGCCTCGAGAGCCATCACCAGGACCTCCAGCGACTCAGCAAAGATTACTGCATCAGCGGCAAAAACAAGATCAGTGATCTTGGTGTTGCCGACGGATGCTCCACAATCACTTTGATCTACAACCTTGTCCAATACCCAGTCCATACAAGCGTTGAAAAGTGATGGGGCAAGGACGCACCCTTGCCTCACTCCTGTATTCACAGGAAAGAAGCTGGATACACCGGCCCACACTTCACAGAACTCTCAGTCCCAGAATACAGACCAGTTATCAAACCAATAGTCCTTGCAGGAATCCCTCGAAGTCGCAGAAGATCCCAAAGTGACTCACGAATGCACTTGAGTCAAACGCCTTCTTGAGATCAACATAGGCTGCAAGCATCCCCTGTCGAAACTCACGTCGGCGTTCCACCAGGACACGAAGCGCTAGGATACGGTCCGTTGTTGACTTACCAGGCGTGAACCCAGACTGCTGAGGTCTCTGATGCTTCACCAGATGACTGCGAATCCGTGTCAGCAATAGATGGGCAAGCACCTTGCCTGGTACGCTGAGCAGTGTAATACCGCGGTAATTGTTGCAGTCCTGACGGTCCCCTTTCCCTTTCCAGATAGGGACGACCAGCCTCCTTTTCCAGTCAGGAGGAATGGTACCCGATTGCCACACGGCAGTCAGGACAGCATGCAACCCGCGGATCATGGCCTCACCCCCAGCTTTGAGGAGCTCCGCACTGATATTACAAACACCAGCTGCCTTTCCACCCCTCAACTTTGCTACAGCCTCTCTGACTTCGTCAAGAGAGGGTGCGGTTTCGTCAATGGGAGGATCGGCTCTTGGAGTGTATTAAATTGGAGTGTATCAATAAATCTTGAAGTGTATTAAATCTATGTGTCGCGAATGTGTTGTGAGGAGGGACACCGTTGAACGACATGAGCCTCTGTCTGCACCTGTCCACAAGGACACAACCGCTCCTCCAGGGGCAAGCGGCCGCGGCCCCTCCTGTTCCACCTGCCCACCTCCACAGCTAACCAGTGTGCTGACAGGCGAAAACGGTTAAAAGCAATTATGTGGTCTTCCCTTACTCCATGCCTATATGTGTATGTGTAAATATCATGTACCGTTAAGCTGGGATTAATTTCTTTATAAGTAATTCTCATTGAGGAATCAGAGAGGGATAAGTCACACTTAAGTGCTTCCATGGCAACATCTATGTCAACTCTATTATGAGCAATCAACTGTGACACAAAGGATCTTGTATTATATCTTGTATGAAGTGTTGTATTAATTGCAAAAACTAAAGGATCATCAGCCATTTGTGAGCGCTCCTGCCACATCTTTCTAAAGAAATTTCTTTTTTTACTCCGCAGAAGATCTTTAAGTTGCGGGTAACCTAACTCCACATAGCACATATCATTACATTATCACCCACTCTCTTTCTATTATTCATTAATGATCTTCTAAGTCTAACTCAAAGCCCTATCCACTCCTACGCTGATGATTCTACCCTGCATTTTTCAACGTCGTTTATTAGACGTCCAACTCAACAGGAACTAAGTGATTCACGGAGAGATGCCACCGAACGCCTAACTTCTGATCTTTCTATCATTTCTGATTGGGGCAAAGCAAACCGTGTTTTGTTCAATGCCTCAAAAACCCATTTCTTCACCTATCTACTCGACAAAACCTACCAGATAACTATCCCCTCTTCTTCAATGACACTCAACTGTCTCCTTCTCCTACAATGAACATTCTAGGACTATCCTTTACTAAAAATCTGAACTGGAAATCTCACATCTCATCTCTTGCTAAAACAGCTTCTAAGAAGTTAGGTGTGCTGTGGCGTCTGCGTCCTTTTTTTTCTCCCTCCCAATTGCTTGCTCTCTACAGGGGCCTTATCCGCCCATGTATGGAGTATGTCTCACATGTTTGATGAGGATCCACTCATACAGCTCTCCTAAACAGGGTTGAGTCAAAAGCTTTTCGTCTCATCAACTCCTGTCCTCTGACTGACTGTCTTCAATCTTTAAATCACCTCCGCAATGTTGCTTCTCCTGCTCTCTTCTACCGTTATTTTCATGCTCACTGCTCTTCTGAACTTGCTAACTGCATGCCTCCCCCACTCCCGCGGCCTCGCTGCATAAGACTTTCTACTCATTCCCATCCCTATTTTGTCCATCTTGCTAATGCAAGAGTTAATCAGTATCTTTACTCTTTCATCCCTTTCACTGGTAAACTCTGGAACTCTCTTCCTGTTTCTATTTTTCCACTTTCCTATGACTGAAATCTTTTCAAAAGAAGAGTAACAAGACACCTCCCGAACTAAATTGGCCTACCCCTTTGTTTTTACTTTATTCTCTTACTGTCTTCTTTATAGGGACTGGCAACTAAGCGGGCTTTGTGTTACCCATTTTTGTTGTGCCCTTGGCCAGTTAGCTCCCTGTGATGTATAAAAAAGAAGAAAAAAAGAAAAAAAAGAAATAAAAAAAAGTTGTTGTCCTAACACTTACAATTGTTTTGAGACCACAAGTTCTACGGCTTTGCACTGGCCTAAGATCAGCATTTAGCCATGATACACCCGTTATCAAATATTGCTGAATTAGGCTGCGTCCAAAGATCAGTCTTAAGTACAAAACGGTTATGTCATTATTTTCTTTAAAAGGAAACAAAATTGATTTTACATGAGCCATCTTAGTCGCTAGGATGAACCTTACGCAGAAGAGGCCCAGAACCATCACGCGTGAATGGTTATCCCTAGATATACATATTGGCACATGGCGCCACCCACTAACTCATCCAAAATCAAAGGTTCACTATCTAAAAAGTTTCCCAAATGACAAAGAAATTTTGTCTTGATGCATGATTTCAGTCCATAAGTATACATAAAAGTGTTTCAGAAGCTCTAATTTTCTTAAACATGTTTCTTAGAAGTAGCTAAAAGAACGTATTGGCCATTTATACAAGTAAATGGAAAGCCATGACCAGAAAACCATCTGATCTACAACTATCTTTGACAGTTAATAAGTCATTCGCATATAATATGAAGAGATACAGTAAGTGGGCGGACCCTTGGCGTAAACAATCTGTAGCTGATATAAACCTGTTGCGAGGATACTGTCAGTTAAAACGGTACATTCGCAATCAGCGCAGCCAGCACACCGCTCAAACATCCCAGCCTCGTAAAATCTTATAATAATATTTGTGGGTTACTAAGGTCATAAGCCTGAGAAAAATCAACAAAAGTAACAAACAAATGTGTATTCTTCTCTTTGCCAAGTCTGTTAAACAGGCGCAAAGGTCACTATATGGTCTATACACCACGACCCTTCTGAGCTCTGCCGTTCTATATAAGGAATGAACCAATATGCAGGCCTAAGCACATAAACACTAAAGGTCATATAGGCTGGTAATTACTGTTCCCATACTGATATCCCACGGTTAATTTCTTGTAGCGGCGATTGTCCTTTTTTAAAGATAGGTAAATAACGTTTGCTGAGTCCAGGTCACAGCGATAAACTGGCAGAAGTAAAAACAAAATTAAATAATAGTAATAAGTACTAAACCAATTCGCTGGGAGAAATTTAAACACCAGGTGAGATTCCATTCAGGACCACATGGCTTATCTGAATTCATTTTGACTTAATCTGTAATGTCACTCAGCGGCAGTTAATATTGTCACCAAAATTGGAATGTGGGCGGAAGCAAAATGTCATCATTTTTCATGTTTAACACAGATTAAGCAACATGTCTCATACAGTTTTGAATTATCACAGTGGGGTAGCATAGCAGTACAATATCTTGGAGCTACCTTCCAGTTCCAATGGTCCTTCCATACCCTTGCATCATCACGGCAATGCAATAACCTGTCCCAACGGCTTGCGCTCTGGTTAAGTTAGCAACTTAACTGACATTTGACTTGCTTCAGGAACCACCGCATATAGCACCCAGTAGTTGTGGCAAAACTCATTTTACATCAGTAAATCTAACATCTAGACTTACAAGAAATTTTATTAAGGAAAAGCATCTGACGATACGGGACCATTCTGACAGTTTCTTTCACTTAATGTATGGTGTGTGTTTTTTTAGTAAGGTCATATCACCAGGTGGCGCGATTACTGAGGAGGTCGTCAATATCTATACCTGGTACAGATAATCTTTAAAGGAGACTGGAGCATGAGTTCAGAGGGGAAGAAATTCTGTTTGGTGTGCGCGAAACTTCATCTACAGAATCTATCATATTGTATATACAATGCATGCATCCTCAATGGATATCCATATGTTTACCGTGCTATAGTCATTTGTGTTGCAAACTCTTATCTCTTATTCTAGAATTATAATCACACAATAGTTTCAGATCCCATACAACACGGTTGCCAAACATAAGCATTATACATTAGGCTTGTTTCCGGGTCAGGAATGTGAGGATACGGAGTAATTCATGATTCAGGTAACTCGGGCTCGCACAGGTAACATCGCACATCTCCAAATCTAGCATAAAATCACCATATCACATATTATTATTACCACCCCCCCCCCCCCATTTTCAATGCTTTGCTTGGATAGAGCAAAAGATTGTGCGAGAAATATGGCGAGTCACTCGGGGGATGTAAAAAGATCCGAATACGAACCGGCACCAAACGAAAACTGAAACCACACCTGTTGGATTCCACTTCTCAGGTTTGTAATGTTTTCCACACTTTTACTATTGCAGTACATGACTTTCCCACACAGTAAAATCGCACCTGTATCAGATCATGCCTTGTCTTGTAAATCTTCACGGTCTGTGCCATACCATTCTTTAGTCACTTTACAAGCGGCGATGTTAATCAGACGGGCATTCGATGCATTAAATAGAAGAAAATTAATAGTACATATTTTTTTGTCCTTCATTGTTCGCAGCATTGCAGCTGAAAAGTATGAAAAGAAATTTTTAGAATTAAAAACAGGCATGTTGTATCCCATGTCCCCTGTATTTCATACTTGGAAAATGTATGTTTCAGGATGTCCTAAAACTTAAAATAATAACTTTTCAATGACTTTATCATGCTAAAAATAAGTGGGGAAAAAACAACACCCTCCACATATCATCTAGCTCTATCTTGTGCCGAAGGTATTTACATTTCATGTTTCTCCAGGAAGGCGGACAGTGGCCATCTGAATTTAGAGGTCAAATGAATACCTAAAAACTCTATAATAAAACGTTCAAGTGACTTTGTAATGTCAGAATTAGTAAAAAATGAACCCATTCGTCTGATGCCAGAGAATATTAATATTTTATGTTTATTCAAGATGGTCGGCGGCGGCCAGTTCAAATTGGGCTTAGAAAAGTTAGCCGTCTTTCCAGAAGTTGCGTAGGAGGCTAATTGTTCTTACAATGGTTCCAGGTATCAAATCCATCGTAGAAAAAAAGGTAGGAAGAAAAATGGTCACGGACCCGCAAGAAAATGACTCTACTAAGTAGTAACTGAGAAGAGGTCACCACTTCCGTGTGGAAAAAGAGGAACACAGTGATAAAAAAGAGGAAAAGAGTAGCTAAGATCTTTGTTCTTCTATCTTAGCTATCTGCTTCGTACTGGCATTATAATGTCCTTCCCTCTTCACATTCCCTTGATAAAAATATAAATAAAACCCCTCAATAACTTATGTATTCCTTCAAACTCAAGTAAAAAATAACACACTCATAAATTACCCCGTTTCAGTAGTAAAAACACACGCATGCCTATACTATCTGTTTTTATCAACATGTTCCTTCAATACTATCATCAACAACTCAAAACTTAACTCTATATCTAAACGTATGTACAAAAAAATATAAATAACACGAATGTACCATATCAGCACAGGTGCCTGGTATATTATAGAGTTAAAAACCATTTATTATTACCTTACCTACCACACCTTTATTTGTCCTCCACTCATCTTTATTTTTCCTCCTCTCATCTACACTACATCACATTACTATACAAAATATTACAGCTATATTCTCCTATATAAACATTTATTCTCCCTAAAACTATCAATAGAGATGATACAACATCTCGGGACCATACAAGATTCGTCATTATCTTTATTTCACTGAATGTGTAGTGCGTTACAAGGTCGCGTGGGCGTCGTGCTCCGAGATGTAAACAAAAGGAGGCCAGTACTGGGGCACAGAGAACGAACTATGCGCGGACTCCTGCGTTTGGCTACCAAAAGTGCCGGTATCAGGCGTGCATATGGTAGCAAAATATCAAAAGATGCCGGAAAGTGTCCGTGTGACATGGACTTAAGCTGATCTATCCTAATACGGATAAATAAAATATGCTCCATAAATAAGCTGTCTGAGATACGTGCTTCAGCAGGTCTATTCTTTGTCATTGCAGGAAAAAGAAAAAGTGGAGAGACTTTAGCGTCTTTGATAATTTATCTCCATCTCTTCGATCTTCTCTGTTTAACTTTACATGCAGAAAGTAAATCAATTTTGTTTAGTTTTATTAAGTAAATTTTTTGGGAAATTCTAAATAACTCGTCCTTCCGGCTTTGACTGAAAATAAAAGACGCACTGTATTTGTAGCTTATTTGTACTTCAATCTGGGAAAGTTTCCAGCGTGCGCTTCTGGCCTGGGTTAACCCACTACGGCGGTATGAACTCTGAGGGACTCAAAAAATTTTAAGTCCTAGGTCAGATCCTGTCCGAGCGCTACCCTAGCTGACGAGCCGCAAACACCGGCGGAAAGAGTCCGTGTAAGGAACAGGTAGTTTGCAGAATTATGCATATAGGAATGAAATGCTCTAAATTCGTTACCACATCAAACCTTTTTTATATATTCAAGCAACTTTCTATTTCATAATAGTCATACGGAGCCAATATTGATGTTTAAAAACTGATTCGCATATAATTCTCACGTCGTCCATCGCATGTGGCTTCACTTGCTCACACGTCGCGGTCATGGCACGGTGTTGTAGTGATTTGTGACTCTGGATTAATGATTTTTTTTGCAACGTACAACGGAAAACCTAAAAGAGCTGTTGGATTTGTGGGTGCGCACCAAGTCATATTGGAGGCAAAGGATTGTGGCACTGCGGCAAGCCTGCATTTGGGACTTCAGCAGAAAATTGTGGCGCTGTCAAAAAACTTAGGTCCGACAAAGGAGGAAAAGGAAGTGCGGACTGGAGCCAAAGTGTGTACAATAACACTTTCTTGACAAGTACACCGTGACATTGAAAACGTACTTAATTTTTGTGAATGTGTATATTCGGGAAATTGTTTTCTACAAATCATAAGAGATGAAATGGCCTGAGGTGGGACCGCAGTATTGGATTTGGGACAAGTTTTTGCCGTTGAGGTTTCATGAGTGGTGCGTAAAGAAAGAAGGAGAAATTGGTGGTTGCAAGGAAAAAGTGTGGATAGCCCGCGAGTAAATTTGAAAGAAATATAACTTGGGAAGGAATAATAGCTGGACAGTGGGTGTTTGGTGGCGTGTGCGTGGGAACCTGCAGTCGCTCATGGGCACGGTAGAGAAAGCGGGACAGTGGCAAATTACTTCAATTATAAAAGACAAAATTGAGCCGGGAACAACCATCACATATTCGATTGTTGGAAAAGCGTACACTGCTTGACGAGAATGAGTGGTCAAGAGACAAGAGGTCAAGAGAAGAGAGGAGAAGAGGGACACTCATCTAATCAGTAAACAATTCAGTGAATTTTGTCGACCTGACACAAAAGCCCACACATTAACATGAAAGGTTGTTGGCGGGAAGTTTAAAAACAAAGTCCCACTGTATGGGAGAAGGAAGAAGCAGTGTGTGGGCTATTTAGCTCGCTCAATGTTCATGATGGTTCACCAAGAACCAAACAAAAGGTTCCATGCTTTTCTTGAAGCAGCTGCAGCTATACAACCCCGAACAACCCACCCAGTAGAAAACACCACCTCCCATCTCAACACAATTTGTGACAAACCCCCATTCCCCTTTCGGTGAGTATGAAATGGGGGAGAGCATTGTGGTACTATGAAGGTTAGCCCTATTTTTTTTTTTTTTTTTGTTTTACGTTGTAGCCTATAGCGTCAGTAGCATATGGAGTCTTGAGTTTGGTCGATCTCGCCCGTTGGTGCGCAGGCTGGATTTTTATAGTGACACCTGAGGTTTCAGGTGAAGATTCAATTTCTATGATGTTCTATGCATTCTTCATTTAGGTGCATGCAGCCCCTAGATCCACCGTCACACTCGCGATCGCAGACAGGTATACGCTGCATGTGGGTTGCTTCGGTCACTCGACGATGGCTTTGACAGTTGCTCTTGTTGAACTTGACTCGGACCTTCTGCTCCCTACCAGCTCTTGAAAGAGTTGCCCCGGAGATCGAACTCGGGGCATTGAGTTCAGCACTCCAAGACGCAACCACTGGCCACGGCTCTACATCCGATAGGAAATACAGAGCATTACATTAATATTGTGTATGTGTAGGCATTATCCAGAGGTGGGCAGCAATTTTTTTCCATTTCGCATCGAATTTCGCCATCGCGCACCGTCCGCAATCGCAATTCCGCATTTTTTTTCAGATAGGCCTTTTCGCAATCGCATTCCGCAATTCCCCAACTAATTTTGACACCTACAATTAAAACAAAAAATATCTTAGGACTCTAAACATTACTACAATAAAGAAAAAAAATGTCTCTAGACTCTTATTAGTGTTTAATACTTCTGATCTTATTTCAGTTTCTGTCTATACTTGTCACTTGTCCTTCACAATAAGTCTTTGTCTCTTTTACCGTAGATAACAGTAAAGTCGCCAGGACAACTTTTTTTTCTGTTTACAGACTGTGGGGGCGTTAATTATACATTTTACATCCATGATTTCAGGAAAGTAGAATGGGCTATCTGGAGAGTCTTGTGTCATTTTTGTCATTGCATCCTGTAAAGCTTTTAAAGTGATCAATTGAAAAAATTTACAACAAATTTAAAAAAAACAAAAATTTTGCCTAAAAAAATTTTCTTTCCGCCTTAAAAATCTGAAAAAAAAACTTAGATTTTTTAAACAGGTTGTTTGTCCCCTAACACCTAATAAAATTGTTTGGAAGGGGGGGGTGGGTGGGGGGGGGGGGGGTGGGGGGGACCCCACAAAAGTTATACAGCTTGTCACGGGCCTAAAAAAGATCAGGGGGCATTTAAGCCATGTGGGGACCCTCCAAAACCCCCGTTAAACAAATTTTAGTGCTGACAATTGGGAGTGCGTGGCGTCAAAAGGATCCGGCTTCTTAAAACTTTACAAAAAAAGGGTTATTGTTACCAATTTAACTTTTTTCTTTAAAAAAGGAACCCAAATTCTTATTTCCATTGGAAAGCCACTTAGTGGCTTAGCATTTGAAAAAAACCTTTAAACAGGCAAGGGGGGGAAAAGAGGCCAGGAAAACCATCACCCGCGTTGGGGGGGAATGGTGAATCCTAGGAATATACATCTTGGGGGTCAACATGGGCTCCACCCATGCTTAAAAAACTCCATCCAAAAAAACTCAAAGTTTCACTAATTTATAAAACAATGGGTTTCCCCAAATGGGGACAAAAACAGGGGGGGAATTTGGGTCTTTGAGGGGCATTGGATTTCTTCATTTTCCGTAATTATCCACCAAAAAAAAAAATTGTTTCAGAAAAAGCTCTAATTTTTTCTTAAAACATGGGTTTTTCTTCTTAGAAAAGTAGGCTAAAAAAAAGAAAAACCCGTTAATTTCGTCCATTAATACCCAAGTTACAATTGGGGAGGGGGGGCCGTGGGGACAGGGGGGAAAAAAAAAATTCCCTTTCTTTGATCTTTTTACAAAAAAATATTCTTTGATCAAGCCTTTAAATTTAAAAAAGGGAAATCAATTTTTTTCGCAATAATTAAAATATGAAGGGGAGGAATAACCAGGGGGGAAGTGGGGCGGGGGGGGACCCTTGGGACACAAAAAATTGTTAGCAGGAAATATAAAAAACCCCAACTGTTTTTTTTTTGCCGAGGTAATGTCCAGTTAAACGGTTTTAATCCCCCGCCATCAAGTTGCAAAAAGCCAGGCCATCAACCAGGCTCCCACACAATCCCCAGCCTCAGTAAAAAAATCTTAAAAATATATTTGTCTGGGTACTTAAGGTTCATAAAGGGCCTGAGGAAAAAAATTTCAAAACAAAAAAAAGTAAAAAAAAAAAAAACAAAGTGTTTTAATTTTTTCTTCTTTGGGCCAAATCTGTTTTAAACAGGACGCCAACCAAAATGTCACCTTACATGTTTCTATACCCCCACCCATGGGGGGCCTTTGAATTTTTCCTTGCCTGTTTCTTATGATAAGGGGAATGAAAACCACATTAAGTAAGGGCCTTGACATAACAACCACTAAGTTTTTTTTCATAATTTAAGGGCTTGGTTTTAATACTGTTCCAATTTACTGATATCCACGGTAAATTTTTTCCTTTTGCTGAGCTGCCTATTTGGCCTTTTTTTTAAAAAAAGATTGGTTTTAAAAAAAATTTTTAAACGTTGTTTGTAGGGGTTCCAGGGATCCCACAGGGATAACTGGCAAGAGTTAAAGAAACAAAAAATTTAAAAATAATACAGTTTAAATTAATTTACTAAAACAATCGCTGGGGAAGTAAAACTTTAACCCCACCCAAAAACAGGTGAGAATTGTCCCAAATTTCAGGACCCCATTGGGCTCTTATTCTGGGAATTTCCATTTTTTCTTACTCTGTTGATGGTCCACTCATCGGGCCCAAGTTTTATTAATTGTCATCCAAAAAAATTTGGGGAAGGTTTGGGTGGGGAAGTTCAAATTTTTCAATCATTTCATGGTTTTAAAAAAAACAGGGATAAAGGCAACATTTTCTCCATTAAAAAAAAAAACAAAGTTTTGAATTCATTTTTTAATTCAGTTGGGGGTAAGCATTAGGGGGCAGTTTTTTACAATGAATTACTTGGAGGCTTACCCCTTCCAGTCAAAATTGGGGGCCTGTCCAATTTTTTACCCTTTTGCAATTCCAATTCCCAACGGGTATTTGCCAATTAAAAACCCTGTCCCAAACGGCTGCGCCTCCTGGGTTTACATTTTTCAGCAAAAAAAAACAAAACTTGGGGGACCTTGGGACTTGGGCTTCAAGGGAAACACTTCATATAAGGCCACCTTTTCCAAGTTTTAACGGTTGTTGGCCAAAAAACTCATTTAACAAATCAGTTAAAAATCTACATCTAGAATTAAACATTAGGGATTTTTATTTAAAGAAAAAAAAGGGCATTCTTGGAAAAATTCGATTACGGGAGGGGGGGGCACCATCTGGAACAGGTTTCTTTTTACTAAATTGTTTAAATTCTGGTGTGGGGTGTTTTAGTAAGGATTACCCACCAAAGGCTGGCGGTTTTGCATCTACTTGAGGAGGTCGGGTCAATAAATCTTTATTTTTTAAACCTGGTTTAACCAGAAAAAACTTAAAGGGAGGGGGGACTGGGAGCAAATTGGGCAGATGGGGGAGTGAAAACTTTGTGTTTGGGGGTTGTGCGCTTAAAACTATCTACCATAAATCTAAAATAATTTAAAGATTTAAGTGATAAGATTGTTCCATCCTTAATCTTAGGAACCACTTTTGCAAAAGTTAAACCAAACTACCCAAAGGTTTATTGGGGACTATACCCAAAAAGCACGCCCACGTCAAGCACTGCAAACCAAAACCTAGGGTCGGGGGGGGGGACTCGGAAACCGCTGACCGAAATTTTGCGGCAGGGGGGGGACGGCTTTTTTTACAACAGCAAAGCTCCAAACGTACTCTTACCAAAAACCTGGCCCCCACCCGGGGAACCGGGGGCAAATCTTTCATTATTGGGCTAGATTTTTTTTTTTTAAACAATTGCATGCATTTCCAATTTCTTGATAAATCCATATTGGGGTTACCTTTGCTAATATGGTCAATTTTTTTTTGCGGCTTGGGCCAAAAAATCCCTTTAATTTCTCTTATTTCTTAGATTATTAAAAATCACAAAAAAAAAAAAACTAATTTTTTCCAAGAAAATCCAACCACACTGGTTTGCCCAGAAAAAACATAAAGCAATTATTTCTTAGGGGGCTTGCTTTGTAAGGACGGGCAGGGGGGAAATGTGAAGGATTTTACGGGAGGTAATCAATTCCATAATCAGGTTAAAACTCGGGCTCGCACCAAAGGTTAACTTCTCGCCCACAAAAAATAATCTCCAAAAAATCTAGCCCCAATTAAAAAATCACCAATGATCCCACCATTAATTTATTTATTTTTACCACATTTTTCAATTTCTTTGGCTTTGGATAGATCAAAAAAAAAGGAAATTGTTGCGATGGGAAAACATGGGGCGGAAGGGGGTCACCACTTTCGGGGGGGGGGGATGGTAAAAACCAAAAAAAAGAATTTCGGAAATCGGGGGGGACCCCCCAACCCGGGGGGGCCCACCACAAACGAAAAAAAAAAAACTGAAAAAAACCCCACCCCCCCCACCTGTGGGGGGAAATTTTTCCCCCACTTACTCAGGGTTGGTTTTTCAATGGTTTTCCAAAAAAAAAAACTGTTATTTGGCAGTTACATGGGGGAACTTTCCCCCCCCCCCCACACAGGTAAAAAAATTTGCACTTGTATCCCATCCTTAAAAAAGGCCTTGTCCTTGGAAAAAAACTTCTTCATTGGTCTGTTTCATTATTCCATTTCTTCCTAGTCACTTTACAAAAAGTCGGCGATTGTCATTCAAGGGGGGGGGGGGTGGACGTGGGGCATTTTGGGCGAGGTCATCTGAAAAACAGAAAAGAAAAAAAAAGAAAAAAATTAAATATACATTTTTTTTTTTTGTCATTTTCATTGTTTCTGGGCATGCCGGATTGCAAGCTGGTGAAAAAAAAAGTATTTTGGAAAAAGGGAAAAAAATTTTTAGATTTATAAAAATACAGGCATTGTTTCCCCAATTTTTCACCCCGTATTCATAACTGAAAACAAAAAAATGTTAAGTTCCAGGATGTCCCTAAAACTCTTTTTTAAAAAACATATTACTTTCCAATTGAGTGTATTCATGCAAAAAAAAAATAAAAGTTGGAAAAAAAAAAAAAACAAACCACCTCCACCATAATCCAATTCTTTAGCGTATCCTGTTTGCCGAAAAAGGTAAATTACATTTTCAATTGGTTTTTTCCCAGGATGGGCGGGGGGAACAGTGGGGGGCCATCCCTGAATTTAGGGGTTCAAAAAAAATGATTACCTAAAACTCTTCTAAATAAAACACCCGTTTAAAAGTGGCTTTTGTTTAAATGCAGGGGGAATTAGTTAAAAAAATTGGGGGGGGGACACTTCCATTTTCGTCTTGATGCCAAGAGGGGGATATAAATAATTTTTTATTTGGGTTTCAAAAAAGATTGGGCGGCGGGGCGGGGCAATTTTTTTTTTCCAAATTTTGGGGCTCTAGAACAAAAAAAGGTTTAGCCGAGGGTTCATTTTCCCAGAGGGGCGTAGGAAGGGGCTTCATTGGTTCTTTTTACAATGGTTTAGGGTTTATTCAAAATTCCATCGAGAAAAAAAAAAAAAAAAAAGGGTTAGGGTGAAGGACAAAAAATGGTCAACCGGGGGGTGGGGAAAACCCCAAAAGGGAAAAAAAATTGGGGGGGGGGGAACTCTTAACTTAAAGTTAGTTTAACGTGAGAAAGGAGTCCACCTTCCCAACTTTCCGGTGGGGAAAAATACGGGGAAAAACAACAGTTGTAATGAGGGAAAAAAAAGGAGGTTAGCTTAAGATCTTTTATTTTTTTTCTATCCCTTTAGCTTTTTTACCTCTCTTTCTTATATTGGGCAAATTTTATTAAAAATGTTTCCTTCCTTTCTTCCCACCCCATTTTTTTTCCCTTGATAAAAAAAAACTATTTAAAAATAACAAAAACATCCAAAAAAAAAAAAAAAAAACCCTTTAACTTTTGTATTTCCAAAAAATCAGTAAAAAAAAAACAATAAAACCCCACACATTTTCCCAATTATTTTATCCCCGTTTTTTTTCAGGTAGTTAAAAAAACCACCCCCCACGGAAGGGACTATTTTTTTTTAACTATCTTGGATTTTTATTTCAACATTTTTTCCTTCAATTAACTACTCATTTTCAAAACAAAACTCCAAAAAAAAAAACTTAAAACTATTATATCGAAAAAAAAAAAAAAAACCATATGTAAAAAAAAAAATCTAAATAAAAAAAAAACACCGCCATGTACCATATCATTGCACGTGGGTCTTGTATAATATTTAAAGAAGTTAGAAACACCTATTTTAAAAAATTTATTACTTAACCCTACTCTACCCAACCCCACCCCACTTTTATTTTTTCTCCACCATCGTTTTATTTTTCTCCTCTTCATCTTTTTTTTACCAACCTTATAATTTACTATTAACACAAAAAAATTTCAATTTTTTTAACAAAAAAGCTTTATATTTTTCCCTATTTATTACAAGCCACTTAATTTTTTCCCTAAAAAAAAAAAAAAACAAATATCACATAGGGGAATGCTTACACCCATCCTTCTTGGGGGGACCACCCCCAAGATGATAATTTTATTCTTTATTTCACTGCAATGGGTAGTTTTCGTACAAGTTCTTTTTTGCGGTTTGGGGGCGTTCGGTTGCGTCCGGATTATGTTAACAAAAAAGATTTGCCAGGTTTTTTTTACTGGGTGGGCAAAGAGGAAAAAAAACGGAACAAAAAAAAACATGCGGCGGGGGACTCTGGCCGGTTTGGCTTTAACCCAAAAAAGTTGCGGTTATAGGGTCATTTTATGGTAGCCCAAAAAAAAATAAACAAAAAAAAAAAAAGGGATGCCGGGGGAAAAAAAGTGTCCGTGTGGGGGAACATTTGCCTTAAAAAGCTGACTATTCCCCCTTTTAATTTTAACGGGGGCTTTAAAAAAAAAAATAAAAATAATGGCTTCCATACAAAAAAATTTTTGACGCGGTCTGAGATTTTTTTACGTGGCGTCAGCAGGGGTCTAATTTCTTGGTTCATTGCAGGAAAAAAAAGGAAAAAAAGTGGAGAGAACTTTTATCTCTTGATAATCATCTCCACTTTCTTCTTTAATCTTCCTCTTTCTTTTATTTTTACGTTACTTGCAGGAAAAAAGTAAAAAAAACAAAATTTTTGGTTTTTTATTTTTTTTATTTAATTTGGGGGATAGTTTGGAAAAAAAATTCTTTTAAAAAAATAACACTCGTCCTTTCCGGGGGCTTTGGACTGAAAAATAAAACTACCGACCGTTATTGTATGTTTATTTGGTTTTGTTTACTTCCACATTTCTGGAAAACAGGTTCCAGGGGCGTTTTGTTGGGGCGCTCGGGGGCCTTGGGTAAAAACCCCACCCCCACCGGCGGTTATGAAAATATTGGGAGGTTTGGGCCTCAAAAAAATTCTAAGGGTTCCCCAGGGGTCAGGGATCCGGTCCCTGGAAAGCGCTTACCTTTAGCTAAAAGCCTGAGGCCGCAAAAAAAAAAAACACCCTTGTGGAACAACCAGCGGATTCAAAGTTAGTTCCCTGTGGTAAAAGGAAAAAAAAAAACAGGTAGGTGTGGCCATTGAAAATTAATTGCACCAATCTTAGGGATATGAAAAACATGGCCTCTAAAAAAAAATTCGTTTTACAACACTCAAAAAAAAAACCTTTTGGAATTTTAAATTCAAAGCAAACTCTATTTTCATAATTTTAGTCATACAGGGGAGCAAAATATTGAAATGGTTTGAAAAAAAAAAAAAAAAAAAAAAAAAAAAAAAAAAAAAAAAAAACTGTTTTCGAAATTTTTTAATTTCCCCCCCGGGCCGTCATCCCCTGGGGGGCTTCCAAATTCCTCCCCGTCGCGGGGTCATGGGGGGCACGGGGTGTGATTGGGGGACCGGGGTTTAATGTTTTTTTTTTTTGAAAACAAAACAACGGGGAAAAAACCAAAAAGAGCGTTGTTTTTTTGTTTTTTTTTGGGGCGTTTTCAAAGGGGTATATTGGGGAGGCCCAAAGGTTGGGGGGGGCACCTGGCGGGAAAAAAGGGGGCCTGCCACTTTGGCCCCTTCCAGCGAACAATGTGGGCGTTTGTAAAAAAAAATTTAGTGTCGGAAAAGGGGGGAAAAAAAGGAAAGTGGGGGGGGACCTGGAAACCCAAATTGTGTAACAAAAACACTTTCTTTGGGGGCCAAAAGTACACCTTGAAAATTGAAAAATACGTTATCAATTTTTTGGTTTTTTATTGGGGGAAATTTTTCATACAAATTTCATAAGGGAGAAATTGGCTGAGCGGACCGCAAGAAATTTGTGATTGGGGGCAAGTTTTTCGGCCGTGAGGGTTTCAGGGAAGGGGTTTGCTTAAGAAAGGAAGAAAAATTGGTGGTAAAGGAAAAATTGTGGGATAGCGCGGAGTAAAATTGAAAAAAAAAAATTTAAAACGTGGGAAAGAAAAATTTGGGAATGGTACATTGGGTGGTGTGTGGGCTGGGGCCGGGGAAAACCCGCAGTTTGGCTTCATGGTCCGGTAGAGAAGGGGTGGGAACCCCCGGGTTGCAAAACACTCTTCAAATTAAAAAAAAAAGAAAAAAAAAATGAGCCGGGGAAAAACAACCATATAAAAACCCATTTTTGGGGGGAAAGGTAAAAAATTTGCTTGAGGAAGAGGTCAAGAGGCAAGAGGGGGGAAGAAGGAGGGGTTAGAACACCATTAAACAGTAAAAAAACCATTTCAAAGGGAAATTTTGTCGGGGACCCGAGACAAAAAAGCCCAACAAAAAAAATAAAACATTGGGAAAAAGGTTTGTGGCGGGAATTAAAAAAACCAAAAAAAGGGTCCCATGTAATTGGAGAAGGGAAAAAAAGCCTTTTTTTGTGGGGCTATTTAGCTCCGCCCAATGTTCAGAGGTTCCAAAAAAAAGAAACCAAAAAAAGGTTCCATGCTTTTCTTGAAAAGCAGCTGCAAGGCTATTACAACCCCGCCCAAAAAAACCCACCAGTAGAAAAAAAACCAATCTCCAAAAACCAATTTGTTGACAACCACCATTCCCCTTTCGGTGGATATGAAATGGGGGAGGGGACAGCCATTGTGGTATTGAAAGGTTAGCCTATTTTTTTTTTTTTTTTTTTTTTTTTTTTTTTACGTTGTAGGGCCCATAGCGTCAGTAGGCATTTTGGAGTTTTCTTGATGTTGGTTTGATCTCGGCCCCCTTGGTTTTGGCGCAGGCTGGGATTTTTATAGGGGACCAACCCCGAGGTTTCAGGTTGGAAGATTAAATTTTCTAATGATGTTTTCTTCATAGTTTTTTCATTTCTTTCAGTTTAGGTTGCATGCAGCCCCTAGAGTCCACCGTTCACACTCCGCGATCGGGGGGCGACCAAGGTATTTCGCTGCCATTGTGGGTTGCTTCGGTCAAATCGACGGATGGCCCTTTTTGACAGGTGGCTTCCTTTGTTGATGACTTGAACTCCGACCTTTCTTGCTCCCCTACCCCGGGGTCTTTAAAGAGTTGCCCCCGGCAGATTCGAACTCGGGACAATTGAGTTCAAGCACTTCTCCAAGACGCAAACCAACTGGGCCAAGGCCCTTCTACATCCGATAGGAAAAATTAAAAGGAAGCATTTTCCTTTTAATTTTTGGTTTATGTGTAGGGGATTATCAAGAGGTTGGGGCCATCGCAATTTTTTTTTTTCCCCCTTTCCGCAAATCGCAATTCCGCAATTTTCCGACCTGCACCGGTCGCAAATCGCAATTCCGCATTTTTTTTTTTCAGATAGGGCTTTTTTTCGCAATCGGGCCAATTTCCGCAATTCCCAAACTAATTTTACACCTACAATTTAAAAAAACAAAAAATATCCTTTTAGGGGGGGCTCTTAAAAAAATCTACAAAAAGGAAAAAAAAATTTCTCTAGACTCTTATTAGTGGGTTTAATATTCTGTATTCTTTATTCAGTTTCTGTCTATTTTTCTTGGGCCCCTTGGGTTCCTTCAAAAATTTAAATTTTTTTCTTTTTTTCCGGAGGGTAAAAAAACATTAAAAAAAGGGCGGGGCCAAAAGGGGGGCAAAAAAAAATTTTTTTTTTTTGTTTTTTAAAGGAAAATTGGGGGGGGGGCGTTTAAATATTTTCATTTCTTCATTTCCCTTTTATTTTTAGGAAAAAATTAGGGGAAAGGGGGTATCGGAAAAAGGGGGCTTGTGGGCCTTTTTGGGGGTTTTTTATTTTTGTAATTCCAAAAATTAAAAGGGGGTAATTAAATTAAAAAAAAAAATTTTCAAAAAAAAAAAAAATCTTTTTCAAAAGGGGGGTTTCCCAAAAAAAAAAAATTTGGCCCTTCCCAGGGGGTTTTTTTTTAAAATGGGTTTTTCCCCCGGCCAAAACCGGGCGGTTCCCCCCGGGAAAAAAAAAAAAAAAAAAAATTTGTAGTGAAAAAATTTGGGGAAAAAAAACCGGTTTTTTACTTGCAGGGATTAAAAAAAAAAACCTTAAAAAAAAAGGTTGGGGAAAAAAGAAACAGGGAAAAGGTTTTAAAAGGGTTTTTTTTTTAACCCAAAAATCCAATTTGGGGAATATAAAAAAACCCTTTTAAAAAATTTGTATCTTTTTTTTTCAGTGGGGCACATTTTTTAAAAATTTAAATTTGTTAAAAGCTACTAGGAAATAAGGGGGGGGGGGGCCGGGGGGCCCCCCATTTAAAAAAAAGGGGTTGGGGGAAAAAAGGGGGTCCAAGCTCGGCCCCAAAAGGGGGTTTTAAAATCCAAAAATTTTTTTAAAAAAAAAACCCCCCCCCAAAAAAAAAATTTCTTCTATTACCAAACCCGGAAAACCCAAAAAACCAAAAATAAAAAAAATTTTCCCCCCATTTCCCCCTTTTTTGGGTTTTCTTTTAATTTTTTCAAAGGGGCAAGGAAAAAAAAATGCCCCAAATTTTTTCTTGGAAAAAAAAATTTTCAAAAAAAAAAGGTTTTTTTTGGTGGTGGGCCGGGGGTTGGGGGGGGGGGATTTTTGGTTTATGGGTTTTATTGGGGGTTTTGGGTGGTTTTAAAAGGGGGTGGTGGGTGATGGGGTGGGATGGGGTTTGGGGGGGGTTGGTTGGGGGGTTTTGGGTTTTTTTGGTTTTATTTGGGGGGTTTTGGTTTGGGGAGGGGGGGGGGGTGGTGGGGGGGTGGGTGGTTGGGGGGTGGGGGGGTGGTTGGGGGGGTGGTTGGTGGGTGGGGGTTTATGGTGGTGGTGGTTTGGTTTGGGGATTTGGGGATGGGGTGGGGGTGGTTTGTGGTGGGTTGGGGGGTTTTTTTTTGGGGGGTGGTGGTGGTGGGTTTGGGGAGTGGGTGGGGATGTTTGGGGATTGGGTGGTGGTGGTTGGTGGGGTTTTGGGGGTTTGGGGGTGGTGGTTTTTTTTGGGGGTGGTTGGTGTGGTTTTGGGGTTTTTGGGGGGTGGTTTTTGGGTGTGGGGGGTGGTGGAATGGTGGTGGTAGTGGTGGGGGAAAAGGGGGTTTTTGGGGGTGGGTTTTGGGTTTTTTTTGGGGGTTGGGGTGGTTAAAGGGTTTTGGTTTTAAAGGTGGTTTTGGGTTGGGGGTTTTGGTGGGGGATTTTAAAAATTTTTTTAAAAAAAGCGGAAAGGGGAAAAACCCCAAACTCCCAAAACTTTTTCCCCTTTTCTCGTTTGGGCAAAAATCCTCTCTGTAAACCCCCGGGTTTTGGGAAAAAAGGCATTTTTTTTTAAAAAAACCTTTACCCCCCCACCCCAAACCCAACCCGTTTTAAAAAAAACCCCCGGGTAAACCCTTTTAAAAAAAACACCTATAACGGGGATTAAGGGAAAAAAAAAACGGGAGTTATTTGTGGTTATTTTTTGAGGGGGCCCAACAAAAACCAAAGGGGAAAAAACCTGTTTCCCGGGGCCCGGGGTTTTATTTGAGGGGGTTTAAAAAAAGTTTGGAAAAAAAAAATTTTAATTTTTCCCCCCCTTTTCCCAAAATAATGCCCCCTTTTTTTTCGCCAAATGCAGTTTTAATTGGGCGCCCCCGGGACAAAAAATTTTTTACGGAAAATTTTTTGCCTTTAAATTTCTTAAAAAAAAAAAAAAAATCCTTTTTTTCGGGCTTGAAAAAAAAAATGAGTTAAAAGGGGGGGGGCGAAAAAATAACCTTTTGGGGCCCCCAATTTTTTTTCCCTTTTCGGGGCCCGGGAGGGAAATTTCCCCAAAAAGTTAAGTCAAAAAAAAGAAAAAAAGGGGAAAAAAAAATTTTTTAGGGGGGGCCCTTTTGGGGGGGGGGCACCCGGAAATTTTGGCGGGAAAAAAGGGGGTTAAAAAGGGGAGCGGGGGGGGGGAAAAATTAAAAGGGGGCCTTTGGCCGGCCCCCCCTGGGAAATTTTCTGTATTTACGGGAGTGTTTTTTTTTTTTAAATTTTTTCCCCTTCCCCCAAGTCTTAAAATGGGGGTATTAAACACTAAAACTTTAAAAATCTTTCTTTAAACCTTTTTCTTCCTTTTCCTTTTTCCCAACTTTTTTGGGTTTAGGGGGAAAAGGGGGAGGTTGGCAAAATTTAAACACACCCCAGGGGGCCCGCATACACGTCTCAAAACCCCAAATTCCGGGCAAAAACCCCTCTGATTGGGGGGTGGGGGGGGGGGAATGGGACTGTTTTTTATTTATTTGGCAAAATTGGGGGAGTTGGGGAGGGGTGGGTTGTTTTCCTCCCCAAAATATTTGGTGGGGAAAACCTTTTTTGTTAAAAAGCGGGGGGGGGAAAATTTTGGGGCCCCCTTTGGGAAAGGGTTTTGGGGGGACCCTTCCCCAATTATTTTCGGGGTTTTTCGATTTTAAAAAAAAAAAAATTTCGGTTTTTGGGAAAAACCGGGGAAAAATTCGGATTTTTTTTTAGGTAAATTTTTCCGTAATTGGCCGGCCCAAATTTCCCCAACCCCCCCGGGGAAAAATTACCACCAAAATTTTTCCCGGGAAGTTTTTTTTGCGAATTTTTCGTTTCCCAAAAAAATTTTTTTGGGGGGTTCCCCCCCCAAATTCGGGGAATTTTTTCCCCAAATTTTTTTCCCCGGCAAAAAAGTTAATTTGGGGCCGGGGAATTTCCCCAACCCAATTTTTTTTCCCCCTTTTGGGGAAAGTTTTTCGGGGCCAAAACAGCGGGGAAAAAGCCCCCCCTTTGGGGTGTTATTTTATTCCCCCCGGGGATTTGATTAAAAAAAAAACCCCGCCCTTTTTCCCCCGGGGGAACCCCTTCCCAAAGGGGGGCGCCAAATTTTGGGTAGGGGTGCCGGGTTTTTAAAGGGGTTTTTTAACATAAAAAATTGGGGAAAGGGGCCAAAAATTTGGGGAAAAGGGGGCTATTTAAGGGCCCCCTTCCAAATTTGGGGGGAAAATTTAAGAAAAAAAAAAAAGTTCACCCGGGAACCCCCAAAAAAAAAAAAAAAAAAAAAAAATTCCCGGGGGTTTTCCCAAAATTGCGCAAAGGGAAAAAAAAAAAATTGGGGGCCCGGGGGGGCCGGGGGCGCCCCCGCGGTTTGTGGGGCCCCAAACAAAAAAACCCTTTTTAAAATTTTTCAAAAAAAACCCCCCCTTGGGGGGGTTTGGTTTGATTAATTTTTGGGTTTACCAAATTTTAAAAAAAGAAAAAAATTTTTGGGCCCCCCGCAAAAAAAGGGCTTTCCTGGCCCCCTTTGGGGCGTTTTAAAAAAAACAAAGATTTTGCTGCCCCCGAAAAGGGGGTCGGGAGAGGGATGGGGGGAATTTGGGGGACCCGGGAAAAACAGGATGGTAAAAATAATACTTTTTGATGTTGGGTTTTGTTTAGGGGAAAAAAAAATTATGGGAAAAAAACAGAAGGGGAAAATTTTTGAAAAAAAAACGCCGGGTTTTTTTGTTGGGTTTTTTAAAATTTAGGGCCCCTTTCCCGGATATTTTTTCAGGGGGGGAAGATTCCTTATTCTAGTTTGTTTTAAAGGGACACAAGGTTTTTTTGGGCCAAAAAACAAACTATCGTATAAAACCCAAATATTGGGAAACCCCTTTCCCCTGGAAACGGATTAGGAGGGGGTTTTTGTATAACCCGGTACTCGGATTTTAGGGGCCGGGGAAGGGCGAAAATGGGTTTTAGGGGGAAATTTTTGGGGGATTTTTTTTGGGGGCCCCTACTCACAAATTTCTAGCATAAAAGTTGAAATTTAAAAAAATTGCCCTTGCCTGAAGTAACCCGGTTTGGAACTTTTTTTTTCCCCCTAAGGGGGAAATTCTCGCCGGAAAAAAATCCCGGGCCGGGATAATAAAATAAAATTTTTGGTGCCCCTTTTGGGAACTGTCGCCGATAGGAAATTTTTTTGCCCAAAGTAGGGGGGTGCTACTTTGGGTTTTTCCCCCTTTGGGGAAAGGGGGGGGCAAAAACCCCCGGGGTAGTGGGGAAACAAATTTGTAGGGTTTAGGTTTTTGGTTTTTTGGGGCCCGGGGATTTTTAGGGGCGGAAAGGGGAGGTATGAAGGGGCCCCCGCCCCTTTTTTTCTTTTTTAAAGGGGGAAAAAGGGGGCGGGCCCGGCTTTTTTTGTTTTTGGGCTTTTGGGGGGGGCGGGGGGGGCGGGGGGGGAGGGGTTAAAAAAACCCTTAAAGGGGGGCCAGGGTTTCCCCCTTTCCCTTCCTTTCAGTCTGGGGGGCCCCCCGGGGGATGTTTTCGCCCGTCAGCCTTCGTAATCTGGACTTCAGATTAGGTAGCCCCTCACGGAACGCCAAACGCAAGGAGGAATTTTCCACTGGGCAACTATTGTCACTGCTGGAATAATCCATGATTAATGGCGGAAAGTATATGGCGTAAATCCAGAGAAAAAGCACTCGTTGGGTTTTCTCTTGCGTTGGGGAGGGAAGGGAGGGAGGGAAGAAAAAAGGCAAAGGGCCAAGTGGGTTGGGGGGGGGCGACCGGAACGCTTCATTTGGCCAAACGGCTTTTGACGTCCCCCAGAGTGCGGTCTCGCTTTCCCATTGGCTGGTTGGGAGCGTTGTGGAGTTTTAGGGGTCCCTTTTTGCCACGGCGCCTCCCTTGCCTTTCCAACTGTTTCCAAGTAAATCGAAAAACAGAAAATCACTTTGTAAACAATAAGGACTTTTCAAACCTTATGGAAATGTTTGGGAAGAAGGATGCTAACTCCACCATCCCGTAGGGGCGGGGAAATTCAGATCTCTGCCAATGTAAACAATTTCATTTTTTGGGGCCCCGGGGGCGGTTAGTACCCTTCTGCCGCCGGCGGGGGCATCATATAAAGAAGTAACACATCATCATTAATAAAATTCCTTTGTCGGTAAGAAAGTACTTATTCATGTAAGTATATAATCATGGGCAAATAAATTTTTACTTGAAATGGCATAACCCTTTTTATTCAAAGGGGTTTTTGAAAAAAATTTATCCACACTTTTTTCTTTTTTGTGACTTTATTCTTGTAAAAAGGAATAATTTTTCTTGCACAAATTTTAACAATTCTGCCACAATAACAGAGATCCATACCCTCTCCTTGTCATTGGTTGTGATGGCCCCAGATGGAAGGTTAATTTTTTGTAACTTTCCCCTCTGAATAGAGGGACAAATATAACAAAAAAAATTTTTTCATAAATTTGGACTTTTAGGAAGGATTTCAAGGGATTTGTTTAGGAACAATATCAGAATCTTTTACAAACCACGAGATATCATGCAAGAAAAAAAAAAAAAAGCCTTCAGGGACGTCCTAAAAAATATTTTTGGACTATTTTTATTTTTCAAAAATGACAGGCATTTCATATAATTTTAAAGAAAAAAATAAAAAATAAAAGGGGAGAGGTGAATTTTCTTTTTTCATGGGTTGCTGATGATTTTTTCTAAAACAAATAAAGCAATTGTTTTAGTAGAAAAGTATTTTTTTAATTTTAATAATTTTAAGAGTGGATAGGAGAAAAAATGATAAAATGTACGTATTATACTAAAAGCTCGTTACCATGGTAAGAAACATTA
>JACEEZ010000278.1:0-5000 GCA_016584305.1 Chionoecetes opilio
CTAAATCCCCTCTTTCCCTCCCTTCCTTCCTACCGTTAAATCCCCCTTCCTTTTCCATTCCCCTTTTAACGCTAAATTCCTCTTCCTTCCTACCCTACCCTATCATCTCCCAACGGTGAAAAAGTAATTAGCCGCAACTGTTAATAAGATAAACATAATCTGTACATATATTACCCTCGGGTCCCTAGAGGATGGCTGACATAATGTTGTTTTTCATCCTATTTCTGGTTATTTTAATTTACCAGGATTAATTTGAAAGAGTTTCCCCTCAGCCACACCTGTCACTCCTGCATCGCGGTTCTCATTAACGCGGAATTTCACCTGAGTTCTCGTTATTACGGTATTACTTTATTGCAACACCTGGTTCATTAATTATAAATATAGGATCGATATGTAGGTTTTTTTTTTTTTTTTTGCTCTCTCTCTGTATCTGTTTGCCTCTCCCTCTCTCTCTGTCTCTCTTTCTGTCTGTCTGTCTGTCTGTCTGTCTCTCTGTCTGTCTGTTTGTTTCTCCCTCTCTCTCTGTCTGTCAGTCTGTTTGTCTCTCCCTCTGTCTGTTTGTCTCTCCCTCTGTCTGTCTGTCTGTCTCTCCCTCTCTCTGTCTGTCTGTCTGTCCTCCTCTCTCTCTCTTCCTCTTCTCTTCTCTCTCTCTCTCTCCCCTTCTCTCTCTCTCTCTCTTCATCCCCCTCGCCCTTCCCCCTCTCTCTCTCTCTCTCTCTCTCTCTCTGTGTGTGTGTGGGTTTGTGTGTGTGGGTGTGTGTGTGTGTGTGTGTGTGGGGTGTGGTGTGTTGTGTGTGTGTGTTTTGGGGGTGTGTGTTGCACAATGTCATTTTCTAGTAACATTTAAATCCTGTTCATCAGAATTTATTGTTTTTTGCTCTTTTTTATTTCAAAGGCTTGTGAAATAAACAACAATTAATATAACATATAACCTCAATTCAGAGTGTTGGGTCACACGCCACACAACACAACAAACACACACACAAAAACCCCCACCCCCACACACCACACCACACAAAAAACCCCACCCCACACACACACACAAAACACGTAGAAAATAATGTGCCATATTAAAACAATGAAATATATAAACGCGTGAAAATATAGACATTAAAATGCATATAGTGTTATGCAGATATAAATTTCCATTATAATTTGATATGCGGGGAGGGGAAAAAGAGGGGGAAAAAGGGGGGAAAGAGGGGGTTGTTTGCTGTCACCATCCCCTCATAGTAGTGGTGATGGTGGTGGTGATGGTGATAGTAGTGGTGATAGTGGTGCCTATTTCCATACTGAGTGAGTTGTTACCCCTATTACTAACTACAGTTCCTCTTGATAACCACACACACACACACACACACACACACACACACACACACACACACACAAAAACACACACACACACACAAAATCCCCCTAAAAAATAAATAGACAAGTAAAGGTCTCCAAACACTACTTCAAACACACGTATTTATTTTCATTTATCCCCCGGCGTTATGCTCGTATTTATTTCGTTCCTGTTTAATACATTATAATTTATGGAGGCGAGGGAGCTACGTGTGTGTGCGTTGTATATGTTTTAGTATACAGTAAACCCTCTCTAATTCGAACTAACTGGAAGGAGACCTGGGTCGAATTAGCCGAAAATCCGAAGTATCCGATGGTTGCCTCTAGCCCCTCCACACAATAAGAACTCACTCAAACTTGCCAAAACAGCACAGATTGTATTACTTGTACTCACCAAAACCATTATATTCATACTATAATTATAAGTATATATATAAAAAAAAAAAAAAATAAAGGCATACTAATACTACTAATGATATTACTAATACTAATACTGATCGCTGTATTGAAGTAATGATTAATCTAGCAATGCCTGTCATATTTTTATGTCTGGTAGTAAGTTTTGTCTAATTTGTGGTTTTTAAGGAATATCTGGAAGTATCATGTCATTGTGAATTGGCTGAAATAGGGACTTCTAATCATTGTAAATGAAAACTGACTTCCCAATCGTGTTATCATGCCCGAAACCCGTAGGAACTATTTTCAAGCAAATCTATTTTTCAAAAAAAATATTGCAAATTTTTAAGGGAATTATTTTATTTTTTGAAAAATGATTTGCTTGAAAATTAGTTCCTAGCAGTTTTCGGGCATGATGAACACGACTCTGGAGTCAGTTTTCAGTTACAATGATTAGAAGTCCCTATTTCAACCAATTCACAATGACATGATACTTCCAGATATTCCTTAAAAATCACAAATTAGGCAAAACTTACTACAAGATATAGAAATATGATAGGCATTGCTAGATTAATCATTACTTCAATACAACGATCAGTATTAGTATTATTAATCCCTATTTGAGCCACCCATGCGATTGTCAAAGTACTTATGAAAACCTAGGAATAGTATAGCAATCCTGTGGGACTTTTAATGCCCTCCTATGACTCCTGTGGGATGCGTAAATGAGCGAAGAGTCCCGTGAAGGACTCTGAAGGATTGTATACAAAGCGAAAGATACTTAAAAAAAATAGTTCTTCCTCCTCCCTTCCTTCTCCTCCTTCCTCTTCCTACTCTCCTCCCTTCCTTGTCCCATCTCCTTCCTTCTCCTTTAGAGAGGGTTTTCTGTACACACACACACACACACACACACACACACACACACACACACACACAACACACACACACACAACACACACACACACCACACACAACACACACCACACATACATTAAGCAGTCACAGATACACAAATCCATACATATGCAGATGGAAATGTCAAGATACCAATACCCAACCCAGACTAAAGGGAACTCCATAACGCGACCCTGAAACCCTGTCATTGCGAATCACACACACACACACACACACACAACACACACACACACTGACTGTCCACACACACACACACATAAGACTGTCCACATACACACATACACACACACACACACTGACTGTCCACACGCACACATAAGACTGTCCACACACACACACACACACACACTAACTGTCCACACACACACACACACACATTTTTCACCTCGTTAAAAAAACAGACTGCAGTAACACATTTATAAGCACATCTAAAACGGTGAAAATACTGGATAATTACGTATGTATGTTTTTCTTAAGGCTTCTAAGTGTTAATTTCCTGCATAAACATAGGTAAATCATTTAGTTTTTAGTTAAATTGAGTTCAACAATTCAGTTGGTAAGTAATTTAAGTTCACGTCGTTGGAATAAAGATGGCATTAAACGTTTTCGGCGTGTATTTTTAAGCGGTAAGTTAGCATATTAAGCATGACACAAGGGTACCCCCCTCTCTCTCTCTCTCTCTCTCTCTCTCTCTCTCTCTCTCTTTTCTCTCTCTCTCTCTCTCTCTCTCTCTCTCTCTCTCTCTCTCTCTCTCTCTCTCTCTCTCTCTCTCTCTCTCTCTCTCTCTCTCTCTCTTTCTCTCTCTATCTCTCCTTCCCTTCCCCCTCTCTCTCTATCTCTCCTTACCTTCCCTTACCCCCTCTCTCTCTCCTCTCTTTCCCTTCTCCCATCTCTCTCCTTCCCTTCCCCCATCTCTCTCTCCTTCCCTTTCCCCAACACTCTCTCCTCTCTCCTTTCCTCCCCCATCTCTCTCGCTCTACCTTCTTCCCTTCAACCCTCTGACTCCTTGCTTCCCCACCCTCCCACCCTCTCAACACAGTCCCCGTTACGCTCCGGTGGTTTTCGTGCGGGGGTACAAGGGTAGCGGTGTGCAGCCAGCCTTGTACACAGCTGTCGGGGGTGACGGTAGCTGCGGCGCCCGTGTTGCGGATGAAATATTGTCTCTCCCAAGTGTTAGTGTGCTTTTGCTTTTTTTTTTGGGGGGGCTCTTCTAAATGACGGTGATGGTGATGTTTGGTGCCAATAGTAAGTGGTGGTGGTTGTGGTTGTGGTAGTATATGTAGTAGTAGTAGTAGTAGTAGTAGTAGTAGTAGTAGAAATAAAGAAATGATGCATAATTATGTTTCTTCAATAAATATCAAACTTTACGATATTGTGTTCCTTTGTAAAAATTGACTAAAAAGACGAGAGAGAGAGAGAGAGAGAGAGAGAGAGAGAGAGAGAGAGAGAGAAGAGAGAGAAGAGAGAAGTAGAGAGAGAGAAGGAGAGAGAGAGCGAGAGAGAAGATGAGAGAAGAGAGAGAGAGAGAGAGAGAGAGAGAGAGAGAGAGAGAGAGAGAGAGAGAGAGAGAGAGAGAAGAGAGAGAGAGAGAGAGAGAGAGAGAGAGAGAGAGAGGAGAGAGAGAGAGAGAGAGAGAGAGAGAGAGAGAGAGAGAGAGCAAACACCGTCGCTTATATAAGGCAGGGCAGGGAAGACAGGTGAGAGCAACAGGTAAGATAGCATCACAAGCTGTCACCTGCGTCATAATTACACCCAAACATCGGTACACCTTACCTTACCTTACACCCTCCCCCTCACCCTACCTCCCCTAACCTCACACCCCTTCATTTTTCCCCCTTTCGCCTGTCAGACAATGAATCCAGCCTTCCTTCCTTCTGTCTACAACTTTCAAACCCCTTTTTTTCCCCCTTTCTCCTGTCAAACAATAAAATCCAGCCTCCCTTTCCTCTCTGTTTACAACTTTCAAACCCCTTCTTTTCCCCTTTCTCCTGTCAAACAATAAAATCTAGCCTCCCTTCCCTCTCTGTTTACAACTTTCAAACCCCTTCTTTTCCCCTTTCTCCTGTCAAACAATAAAATCTAGCCTCCCTTCCCTCTGTTTACAACTTTCAAAACCCCTTCTTTTCCCCTTTCCTGTCAAACAATAAAATCTAGCCTCCCTTCCCTCTGTTTACAAATTTTAAACCCGTCTTTTCCCCTTTCTCCTGTCAAACAATAAAATCTAGCCTCCCTTCCCTCTGTTTACAACTTTCAAACCCCTTCTTTTCCCCTTTCTCCTGTCAAACAATAAAATCTAGCCTCCCTTCCCTCTGTTTACAACTTTCAAACCCCTTCTTTTCCCC
>JACEEZ010000278.1:10000-12500 GCA_016584305.1 Chionoecetes opilio
AGAGAGAGAGAGAGAGAGAACAATGGGACTAACACAACGTAAATCAAATTTCAAGTCAATCAACCAGAGGAAAGTTCATCCAGCTACTGTTGGCAGGGAAGGTGGGAGGGAATGGGAGGGGAATGGGAGGGGAAAGGGGGGGAGGGAAAGGGAAGGAAGAGTAGGGACAGAGGGAGATAATTAGGCACTAGATGGATATGGGAAATAGGGAGAAGGGAGATCTGGGATGGAATTCAAATGGGAGAGAAAGAGAAGTGATGAGAATTTGAGGGGATACAATGAGAGATGTTGTGATTGTGGTGGTTGTGAAGAAGAGGAAGATGAGGGGAAGGAGGAGGAGGAGGAGGAGGAGGAGGAGGAGGACAAGAGGAAGAAAAAAGAAGAGAAAAGAAGAGCACACGAATGACAAGACACACTGCAAAACTGAATAAACAAGAATGAGAAACAAAAAGACGAGAATAAACATGGAAGAAAGAAAACCCTAAAAAACAAGTGAGACAAAAATACAACAACATGAGAGAGAGAGAGAGAGAGAGAGAGAGAGAGAGAGAGAGAGAGAGAGAGAGAGAGAGAGAGAGAGAGAGAGAGAGAGAGAGAGAGAGAGAGAGAGAGAGAGAGAGAGAGAGAGAGAGAGAGAGAGAATAGATGAGAGAGAGAGAGAGAGAGAGAGAGAGATTCGGATGAACATTAGGGATAGAATGAGAACGAAGGAAGAAGAAGAAGAAGAAGAAGAAGAAGAAGAAGAAGAAGAAGAAGAAGAAGAAGAAGAAGAGGAATATAAAGGATCCCAGTTCAGTGTTACCAAAGCATCGATTATTGGGTGAGGCGATTTGGGTATGAATGCACCTTTGTGTCTCACTGGCAACGCTGCGTGGGAGGCTGAATCATCGCAAAAAATGTGATCTGAGAAAACGGAACGGAACGGAACGGAACGGAAAGGTATGGAATGGAACTGAACTGAACTTAACTGAACGGCATGGAAAGGAATGGAATGGAATGGAATGGAACGGAACGGAATGGAACGGAATGGAATGGAATGGAATGGAACGGAACGGAACGGAATGGAACGGAATGGAACTGAACTGAACTGAACTGAACGGAACGGAACGGAACGGAATGGAACAAGGAAGCATAAAATCGAAAAAAAAAAAAAAAAACAGATGAAAATGAGAAAATGAACGGAACGGAACAGAACGGAATGGAACTGAACTGAACTGAACTGAACTGAACTGAACGGAACGGAATGGAACAGGAAGCACAAAATCGAAAGAAAAAAAGATTAATAGATAAAAATGAGAAAAAACAGACGAATCAAAATGTGAAATAGGACTGAAGAAATAACGAAAGAATTACATGAACTTCTAAACGAAAAGAAACAGAACGAAGTCAAGAATAACGTAACGAAATAATAATAATACGAGTAACGAGAAGGAAATGAGCAAAAACCAACATAGGGATAAAACGACATAATATGGAAGTAGATGAATAATTATCAAAAACATGAAAAATCTAATCATAAGTTTAATGCATAACAAAATACTAATAAACAAACAAATAAACAAAAAAGCTGCATCCATATCATATTCTCCACCCCAAAAAAAACGTAAAAAACATGCATGAAATTTCCACGACAATAGAAAAAATACACTAAAATACCAACTCCAATTACGAACAAAAAAGAGGGTGAGGGGAAAAGGGGAAAAGGGGAAAAGGGGAAAAGTAAGGGTAAACCAGCACAACAAATTAGACGCGAGGATGAAAAGATATTGAAGTAAAAACGAGAGACAAGAAATGTGAACACGTTAAATTTACACCGTGTTACTTTGTGGAGAAGAGTAACTTGGTAGATGAATATTTTGTGTCTCATTTAATAATCCAATAAGTAATGTAAGAAGATAAAGAAAATGGAAGAAATTAACGTCATACTAAATTAATATATAGTGATGATTAGACACATTTCTCGTCAAAATTTCCTGCGATTTCGAAATGTGACTCACTGGTGGATTGAACACGCTAAATTTACACCTTAAGTCAAATATACAAATACAAAGGAGGTTGAAGTGCTTAGTTGAGAAGAGTAGTTTGTGAGGTGAATATTCTGTTTCTCTCTCAACATAATAAAATAAGTGTAAGAAGATATATAAATAGAAAAGAAAAAAAAAATATCAGAGGACTTGAGGCTTCGGACAGAAAAGCTTGAGGAAAAAAACACTACAGTAAGAAATGAAATCATCGAAAAGGAAAAAAGACGAATTGAAAAAGAAAAAGGCAACGAAACTATAACAAAAAAAGGACAATCTACAAAAAAAATAGGTCGCGCTGCTACTACCAAATAAATGAAAGATGGACACAAAAAAAAAAAAAAAAAAGGAAAGCTTTCAAAATACATTCATCTTCTTTTCTCTTAGCCTCTCCTTCCTAACCAACGTCCCTTGCCCCCCCCCCTGTCCAGGCACCAAGGGGGGGGGCATGGGTGGCAATCAGGGCGCCCCCGGGACCC
>JACEEZ010000278.1:17500-25000 GCA_016584305.1 Chionoecetes opilio
GAGGTAGCGAACAGGTCCTTGTCAGAGCCTTCCTTGTTCTTGTCTCCGGTGTTCATGGGCGTCCCGTCACCGCCCACGCCCTCAAGCTCGCCTCCCGCCCCTCCTGACCCAGAGGGCGCATTGAGATTAGTCTGCGGCAAATCTGTGGTAGTCGTGGAGGAGGAGGCAGGCTTGACAGTGGTAGAGGTGGTAGTGGACGTAGTAGTCGTAGTGGTAGAAGTGGTAGTGTTCTTAGTGGTGTTGGTGATGAGCCAGGGCGGTGGCCGTAGCGTTGTGGTGGTGGTGGAGGATGTGGTAGACTGTGGTAGGTCTTCTATGACAGTTTCCTTCAGGCGGTTCTCAAGGTTCAGGCCAGAGTCGTCTATAACACCTGCCGTTCCTTGCCTCCCTGCTTCCCTGTCGCCTAAGTCCCGGTCGTCATTTAGCTGGGTACCCAAGATGCCTGTTCCTGCCATACTCCCACCCCCGGATCCTCCCTTGTTCGGGGGAGACGGAATGGGTGGGTCGTCCTCCGTGATAGAGCTGACGGTGGCAATGAACCAGGGTGGGCGTGGCCGGGCGGTGTGTGAGGGCGGGTTCACTGAGGGACAAAACACGGGAGATAACAAAGGGTACAGCGAATAATAATAGATAACACGACCCGGACAGGCACGCCACAAACCTTGGAGATAACCAGAAACATTGCTTTGATAACACTAAATTGCTCCGATTAATTTAATGCAAATACGAGACAACACCCACATTAGTTAGCAGACATACCTACTACTCCTCCTTCCCCTACCACTCCTTACTCCAACTCTCCCCCATCCCCCCTCACCCTTCCCCAACACTCTTCCACCCCTAACCTATCCCCAACACTACCCCATTCCCCTACCTCCACTCTCCCTACCAACCCATTCCCTATCCCCCATCCCTTCCCATTACCTTCCCTTACCCTAACACTCTCCCATCCCCTTACACCCCTTACCTTTACCTCCCCTTACCCAACACTCCCTTATCCCCTTACCACAATCCTTTACCCTAACCCATTCCCTAAACACTAACCCCTCCCTCTAACAACCCTTCCCCCATCCCTTCCCCTACCCCCATCCCCTACAACCTTATACCTACCCATTCCCCAAACACTACCCCCTTCCCCCATCCCCCTACCAACTCTTCCCCTGCCCACTATCACAGAAATGACACAGACTTGAATAAAAATGATAAAACATAAATAAAAATCAACGCCAGGTAGCAGGCCGCACAGGTAAAGGCGAGGCACAAGGAACACTTACTTTTTGTTTTGCTCTAGTACTTAAGTTAACTCTTTGTCTTGTTGTTGTTGCTTTGTTTGTCTGTATGCCTCCGGGCGAGAATACAATCCTTATTATTATTATTATTATTATATTATTATCCCCTCTTACCCACTCTTCCCTGCCCTTTTACCCACCCTTACCCTAACACTACCCCATCCCTTCCCCTAACCCATCCCCTACACTCCCCCTACACTACCCATTCCCTAAAAACTAACCCCTCCTTACTACGGGCCGGACAGGTAAGGCGAGGCACAAGGACTCACCCGGGACACATTGGAAGTGGGCCTCCAAGTACTTGAGGGTTCCTGGACATGGGTCGCCGAAGCCCCTGGTGGAAGCCGCGACGCTGCAGTTTGCCTTTGACTACACCTGTGGAAGGAAGGAGAAAGGTGTTACTTATAGGGGGACAGGTAACAACACACACACACACACACACACACCTTATTTTTGCCCTTTGCCAGTCCTTTGTGATGAAAAAAAAAGTCCTTGATATAACAAAAAACAAAAAACAAAACAAAAAGAAGTAACGTTGACTAATTATAATTTCTGGAAGGTCACAATTTTTTTTTTCTCTCTCTCTCTCTCTCTCTCTCTCTCTCTCTCTCTCTCTCTCTCTCTCTCTTGATACCTTACCCATAATTCCTCTGAACATTATGCACCATAGTCCTTTTAGCATCGCCCCTACAACTCTATCAGGCTATAGGGTGCTTTTACTGGCTGGCTTTATGGGCGAGAGGACAGACAGAGAGATGATAAGGAGAAGGGGACGACCTGTGTGTGTGTGTGTGTGTGTGTGTGTGTGTGTGTGTGTGTGTGTGTGTGTGTGTGTGTGTGTGTGTGTGTGTGTGTGTGTGTGTGTGTGTTGTGTGTGTGTGTTGTAGGTTCTGGTGAAAGAAGGTATAAATATAGTTTTTATTTTACTGCTTCATTAGGGTTTTTTTCCCCTTTTTATTTGTTATATAGATGTACTCTCTCTCTCTCTCTGTCTCTCTCTCTCTCTGTCTCTCTCTCTCTCTCTCTCTCTCTCCTCTCTCTCTCTCCTCTCTCTCTCTCTCTCTCTCTCTCTCTCTCTCTCTCTACCACAACAACAATCTAATCACAACACAAATATAGGACGAGAACTACTTCCCGCACCACGAATTTCTCAGTCATAACTTTACAATTGGCATTCTACCTTCCCTCCCACCGCACCACCACTTCTCTCCCCCCCACCACCACATCCCCACCTACCCCTTCCCTCCCCCACCACACCACCACTTCTCTCCCCCCCACCACCACATCCCCACCTACCCCTTCCCTCCCCCACCACATCCCTGCCTCCCATACGAGTGACCTTTGTTGAAAACTTCCCAACATTCCAAATTCAATGGACCTCTCCTCCCTACCCATAGACGACCTTCTCTTGTGGATTCTAAAGGCATCTCAGCATTATTTCTTATTTAAATTTACGTTTTCTTGCCTTAGATTCAATATACTGCCTCTTTTTTTACTCTGAACTATAATATCTATTTCTCTGTCTTGTCTGTCTAAGATAGAACTCTTGATTTGTTTTATTTACTCATTTTTTTTTTCTCTTTTTACTCCCAATTTTTTTTGCGTATTTTTTACTTTGAACTATAATATCTACTTGTCTATCTGTCTTGTCTTGGTCCTTTGTTTTATTTACTCAGTTTTTTTTTCTCTTTTTACTCCCAATTTTTTTTGCGTATTTTTTACTTTGAACTATAATATCTACTTGTCTATCTGTCTTGTCTTGGTCCTTTGTTTTAGTCACTCCAGTTTCCTTCTTATATATATTTTGTGGTTCTTGTTTTTGTTCTTATATTTTGTCTTGTCTGTCTAAGGTAAAGCTCATGGTGATTTGTTTTAGTTACTCCAATTTTCTATATTCTTATCATAGTTTCTGGTATGATAGGGTTTCTTTAATTCCTTTGTTTCCCGTTGATCACCTGTGCTGTTTCTTCGTGTCTTATAATTTACCACTTCGTTTACGGTTGCATTCTTGTCTACCAGGAGTCCAGGACCGTCCACGCGTGTTCTTTATTGCGCCATCATTACCGCCAACCCTCGCATTCCCTTCCTTAACAAACCATCATTATCCGGCTCTCTATTCTTCCCTCTTTGGCTTCTTCATTAGTGTACATCTTTCCCGACCCTTTCTTAGTCTTTTTATTTTACTGCGTTAACTTATAAGTCTCACATCGCTCGGTCTTCAGCTTCTAATATTTTTTTTGTCTTCAGCTTCTTCCTATTTTTTTGTCTTCAGCTTCCTATTTTTTTTATCTTCAGCTTCTTCCTATTTTTTTGTCTTCAGCTTCCTATTTTTTTTGTCTTCAGCTTCTTCCTATTTTTTTTGTCTTCAGCTTCCTATTTTTTTTGTCTTCAGCTTCTTCCTATTTTTTTGTTTTCAGCTTCCTATTTTTTTTGTCTTCAGCTTCCTATTTTTTTTGTCTTCAGCTTCTTCCTATTTTTTTGGTCTTCAGCTTCCTTTTTTTTTTTTGCTTTTAGCTTCTTTCTATTTTTTGTCATCAGCTTCTTTCTATTTTTTTGTCTTCAGCTTCCTCCTATTTTTTTTTTGTCTTCAGCTTCCTTAGGTCTGGTCTTCTTCAGGTCTCACATCACATGGTCTTCAGCTTCTTCAGGTCTCACATCACATGGTCTTCAGCTTCTTCAGGTCTCACATCGCATGGTCTTCAGCTTCTTCAGGTCTCACATCACTCGGTCTTCAACTTCATCCGGTCTCACATCACTCGGTCTTCAACTTCTTCAGGTCTTCTTCAGGTCTCAGCTTTTTTTCTGTCTCTGGCTTTGGCTCCCGGCTGCCCGTGCTCACCTATACCTCCCTCTTCCTCATTTATTCTTCCTCATCCTCACTTATCCCTTCATTAGCATTGACCAGCCTCACTCACAGCCACCCAAACTTAAGTCAACAAAGCCTCAAGACGCCTATTTTATATCCTGTAATCACATTCATTTGTCAAGACTTCCATCACCATATTCATGAACGTCCCTCAACCTCCCTCTCTTGCGAAGGTCAAAGAATTTTAGAGCATGACCTCCCTTCCCTCTCCTTCCCTCCCACCCCCCCTCATCAACCTGTTCAATTCCTATCTTTCATGACCCCTCACCAGGTCACTCCAACATGCACAACACTATCTCAATGGGTGGCACATAAGATATACCTTAATTTATGTGGCTTAGTTAAGAGTACCGACCCAGCTATGCTCACCTGATTAACAGTAACTGATGTTTAATTAAATTGAGATGATGGGAAGGTAACTCTATTAATTCGGTGCTAATTCAGGTTTGGCATTAGGAGTCGTAATATTAATGATACATACCACTACTGCTGCTGTGTATTACTGTGTCTACGTATAACAACAGTAAAAAGTATTAGTAATCACATATTAATCCAGGAAATTCAATCTTATTATCCAACGCATTATTATTGAATCCAATCCTTGCCTGCTAAAAGCCTCTCTCTCTCTCTCTCTCTCTCTCTCTCTCTCTCTCTCTCTCTCTCTCTCTCTCTCTCTCTCTCTCTCTCTCTCTCTCTCTCTCTCATCCAGCGAGAAAATTCATCCCTACCGCAACGAGATTCTTGTTTACCAGACCTTCAATTATGCAGTTTACTTGTTACCTAAGAAAACACAATAATAAGTCGGCTAACACTCATCATCGCGGCCCAGAGGAAAATGACGGGGAGAAAAAGAAGAAGAAAAAACCTCTCTCTAACAGGAAACAGATAACTTTTTTGACTCTGTGCATAATCCCACAGCTTAAATTGGCTTCTACATAAATGAGCCAACAGGAGTGAGAGTAAGAAATGTGCTACTAATTTATGCTATGAACCTTAGGGCACACACACACACACACACACACACACACACACACCCACACACACACCACACACACACACACACACACACACAACACACCACACACCACACACACACACAACACCACACACACACACACACACACCACACACACCACAACACACACACACACACACACACACACACACCACACACCACACACACACACAACCTCTCTCTCTCTCCTCCTCTCTCTCTCTCTCTCTCTCTCTCTCTCTCTCTCTCTCTCTTCTCTCTCTCTCTCTCTCCTCTCTCTCTCTCTCTCTCTCACACACACACACACGAAAAACTCCAAAGAATTTAAAGAAAGGAAAGAAAAAATACACTTTTATCGGTTCTCATCTATACCTTCTGTCCTCCTCCTCCTCCTCCTCCTCCTCCTCCTCCTCCTCCTCCTCCTCCTCCTCCTATCTTTCCCATTCTCTCCCTCTCTCTCTCTCTCCTTCGCGGAATCAAAGCCCTTTCGTTCACACAATACCACGGAGAGCGGGCGTGAAGACTTCTATTCCTCGCACACAGAAACTCGCCCTGGAATTCTATCTAGCTGGTCTGTGGTAGCTCATCGATTCCTCCCCTGCCAGAGTTTACTACCACATCGTCTACCCCTGTCAAGCTTCCCTGCCTCGGTGGGGGAAGGGAGGCGGGAAATGGAGGAGGAATGTTGAGGAAGTGGGAGGGGAAGGTAGGGGGGGAGGGAGGGAAGGGGGGGAAGGAAGGAAAGGAAAGGGAGGGATGGTAGGGGAGGTAGGAGGTAAAGTTGAGGAGGAAGAAGGTTAGGGATGGAAGGGAAGGAAAATAAGAGGATAAGAAGGTGGGCAAAACAGGGAGGAGGAGGAGGAGGAGGAGGAGGAGGAGGAGGAGGAGGAGGAGTTGGAGAAGGGAAAACATGAGGACAATAGAAGGGAGAGCGAAGGGAAGAGGTAGATTAAGACACGAAAGCTTGAAGGAGGAAGAGCTTTAAAAGAGAACACTAGAGCAGCGGGTGTAGCTACTGACACACACACACACACACACACACACACACACACACACACACACACACACACACACACACACACACACACACACACACACACACACACCACACACACACACCCACATTGACCTAAGGGACGCCCGCGATACACGAGGCAGCATCGCCACATCGTACTACACGACAACACCACTTTGTTACCTTGTTTTAATTGCACCTCAGATAAGTACACACGCACACACAGACACCTACATACCCAAAGACAGAGAGAGAGAGAGAGAGGGACATACACACACACACACACATAGATAGAGAGACACACAGAGAGAGAGAGAAGAGAGAAAGAGTTACTTCAATTATCGCAGTAGTTTCGTCGAGAACAATGGCCAGACGAGGACACAGATCAGGCTGCTAATACCTAGAGTGCACATCAGTGGCAAGACAATTAGCGACCAGCGTTTACGAGGCGACGGGAAGAGCGGGAAGAGGTCGGATCCACGGCAACCTCGACGCCGTAAGATAAACCCACAGAATTTGAGGCCTTAGGAAGAGTCTTCAGCGCCTCTCTACCTCACTCAAGCCCTTCAGAAGCCTCCCAGGGGACGCTAATTACCTGGAAAAACGCAAAATGCACTACTAAAGCTCCCTGCTCTATATACTTCCCCTGAGCAGCCAGAACAAGGTAAACACGCCTCTATCCCGCCTCTGGTACGGGTTAAAAGGGTTCTTCGTCCATTCCCTCCGATCCTCAACGCTCTTCACTAATGCAATGGAGATCAAGCGGCCAATCAACGCCTAGAGTGGCCGATAGTGAAGCAGGTGTATTAATCTATGTCTTGTGGCCTCTTTGTGATACAGAATCCTTAAGTTGGTTGGTAGCAAGTCGGCCGCTTTAATTGGGTTCCAAGACGGGTGAGGGCGCCCGTGGGTGAGTCTGATCGGAATGGTGGATGAAGCCGCTTGTTGATACAGGAGTGTCACACCAGCCGGTCCTGCCACGCACATTTGTCTTTATTCATTAACCTGCTGAGATAAGACTTTAATTTATCGTCCCTCCCGCCCGAAAGAGAAAGCTATATCCCTCATGCTCAACGTAGAGATACACGTGTTCGAATCCCACCCGGAGGAAATAAACCATTGTCTCTTCTACTTGTGGTGAAGGAGATTAAAATGGTGTTTATATTCCCCTCGGTACACCTATCGGGGTTGTCGGGGCGAGACGAGGCACAAAACAACAGTGAGTGGCTGGTGCTTCCCTTGGTGCTTCCCCCGTCCCCTTCCCCTCAGCACGTGATGCCTCGTATACATTAAGTCACTCTGATAACCACCAGCACAAGATTACTCGCTAATTAAT
>JACEEZ010000278.1:27500-37500 GCA_016584305.1 Chionoecetes opilio
ATTCCTAATCATTCTCCTTCCTTTATATTTAAATCATCAACCTCGTCCTATCCTCTCCCGTTATCATAATCATCATCATTCTTCGCCTTCTTTACTCACCCTATTCATCATCATCATCATCATTTTTATTATTATCATCAGCAATCTGGACAGCGCAACTTCCTGTCAGGTGAGAATCCTCTAAATAATTAACTTTTTTCTTCTTCAAAGTTTTTAGACGCCTCATATAATCAATAGAAAGGATATGAGGTCCTTATAACGCAGAGAAGAAATTATATATTGTCTTTTGCTTTCTATGAAGGATATTTATTGTTTTGAACTTTTATTTAATGATATTCGTTAGTTGTATTTTTTGTTGTTGTTGTTGGTCGTAAGAGAGAGAGAGAGAGAGAGAGAGAGAGAGAGAGAGAGAGAGAGAGAGAGAGAGAGAGAGAGAGAGAGAGAGAGAGAGAGAGAGAGAGAGAGAGAGAGAGAGAGAGAGAGAGAGAGAGAGAGAGAGAGAGAGAGAGAGAGAGAGAGAGAGAGAGAGAGAGAGAGAGAGAGAGAGAGAAAGGTCCAGATATTTTTTATGGTTACTCCAGTTTTTATTTCACATTCTTGACTTCCCTTTCCTTTTCTTGGCTATTTTCCTTTTCTTTCTGCTGACGAAGGCCCTGCAGGAGCCCGGTAGTAGTGGGTGGGCGTCGCGTCTCATGCATGCAATTAGTGAGCAAGGGCGGGACGAAGGCAGCTTCCAGGAGACTCTTGCCCGAGGCGACTCAACACATCTATAAAACTGGTAATAGCTAGTGTGTCCCCTGCCTGAAGCCCCCACGCCCCTTCTGTCCCACGCCTGAAGTCCCCACGCCTGCATAACCCACGCCCCTTGTGTCCCACGCCTGCACAACCCACGCTCCTTGTCCCACGCCTGCACAACTCACGCCCTCTTCTACCACGCCTTCTGCCCCTCACAACCCGGTTTCGTTGCCTCCCCCTTCCCAGCACCCACAACCCACGCCTCTTTGTCCCACGCCTGCACAACCCACGCCCCTTCTGTCCCACGCCTACACAACCCACGCCTGCACAACCCACACCCTCTAGCCCTCACAACCCGGTTTTGTGCACCCCTTTGCCCCCTTCCCCCAGCACTACAACAAAAAATGGATATCTTTTTTGCGGCGGAAGACAGAAGCTGGCGACGACTGAGAGCGAGAGCAAGAGAGAGAGAGAGAGAGAGAGAGAGAGAGAGAGAGAGAGAGAGAGAGAGAGAGAGAGAGAGAGAGAGAGAGAGAGAGAGAGAGAGAGAGAGAGAGAGAGAGAGAGAGAGAGAGAGAGAGAGGAGAGAGAGAGAGAGAGAGAGAGAGAGAGAGAGGAGAGAGAGAGAGAGAGAGAAACACAGTGACCTTGGGATGTGACATGAACACCTATTTTGATCAGATCTTCGTCGTGTTTTCTGCTGAATCATAGCACAAAATGACACCATATTGAAGGAGTATTATTTCAACCCTTCATCTTTTGCCTCTTACTACCTTCTACACCTTCTTCTACACCTTCTTCTATACCTTCTTCTAAACCCTAATACCTAAAACGTCAACACACAGATCAGTGGTTAATAATCAAACAAACTATATAGACAATCAAACTTTCTACCTCAGCTAAGATACAAACTTGGACGGTATTCTTACCCTTTTTCTCTACCATGTCGTATGACCTAATGGATTGTTTATACCACGACAATATGTGATAGGACCCGCATGTCGTTCCTGTCGGTACCACGTACAAACCCTCGGAGAGATGCCGAAACGACTAGCGACGTAAAAGAGAATTGCAGATGGAACGACAGCCGTGGAACCTTTGCAACGAGGAACGACGATGGCTTGGGATTTTACGAGAACTAATGATGGTCGTTGCGGATTGAGAGAGAGACGAAGTGAGGGAATGTATGATGGAGGAGGAGGAGGAGGAGGAGGAGGAGGAGGAGGAGGAGGAGGAGGAGGAGGAGGAGGAGGAGGAGGAGGAGGAGGAGGAGGAGGAGGAGGAGGAGGAAGAATACATTGGAATAACAGATACCAGAAGACCTATTCATATAGTATATTAATATTGATTGTTATTCCCCTGGGTTGTATAAGGGTACATAGGTCTAAATAGGGTGCAGCATTGTAGTCATCAGAAAATTGACGCTAGATTCGTGTTCAGCGTGACGCAAAGCCGCGATGGACAAATTTTCATGAGAATCTGAGGTGTGAAAATTTTAACCAAAAATCAGGGGTGTACCCCTTGGAATTTTTTGGATTTTGACCAAAAATCACGTTTTTTTAAATAACTCAAATACTCTGAGGCCTAGACAAAAACGGTAAAAAGCCAAACATTCGGCAGGCAAAGACCTTTCTTTTGAGCTATATGGAAATAATTTTAGGATGTAAGTTACTGAATAATCGACATTTGTTTGGTTTTTCACAAAACATCAATTATCTCAAAAACTATAAGAGCTAATGGAGTACGGATTACTGCATAGGACAGACATTTACTAGCACCACAACATTGCATCTGTGTATTTCTCCCCGAGGACTAATAGTTACGTGGTAAAATGGCAAAAACGTGTTCGCCAACAATCTCTGTACATTTTCTGGCCACCTTTCTGGCCGGAAAAATATTTTTGTCACAGATCCGTGAAAATTGTTGTAAATAAGAACTGTTAGACCTTCCATTTTCTAATCAAAGTATTTTCAAGAAGATCATGGCTGGAGTTTTTTTTTTTTTTTTCCTTCGGTTAGTCTGTTACTGCTGTTACTACTATTATTATCATTATTTTTCTTACAATAGTAGAAGTAGTAATAATAATAGTCACATACTGGGCATAAATGGGCAATAGAAAACGCAGAAACGACATGAGAGACACAGAATCCACAGAAAGAGGATGAAGGAGAAGAAAAATAGTCCTATTGTTATTATTTTATCGCCTCCATGTCTCGTCTTCTAAGCCTTGTTGGGTCATCCGCCTCATCCAGAGTCCGCGTGGATGACGAGGCTCAGCGGTCCAGCTCGCCTCATCACCCGCCATCCGATACCCATCAGAATACCAAACGAACACGAATGAGACTTGAATTCCGATGCGAATTTGAGGGTTCGGGGAGAGCGTTCGGAGGGTGAGGGGGCATAAAAGTAGAGCACACATATATATACAAAAGGGCTTCGTGTGACTAGTACCCAGTTGGAAATACACACACAAATATTCAAAATAAATAAAATGGCAAAATGAAAAGTCGCCCACGAGAAATTAAATCTCATAAAAATAAAGTAAAATAAATAAAAGTTGCTCACACACACACACAGTCACACACACACACACACACACACACCCACACCCACAGTCACACACACACCCACACCCACAGTCACACACACACACCCACACACCCACACCCACACCCACACACACACACCCACACACACCCACACACAGGAGTAGCAATCACGGAAACCAGACACCGCGAATCGTAGTTCCAAAGTTAAAAGTCTGAAGGCTGTGATGTGAAAAAAACAAATTCTCACGTTATTTTTGCAACTTTTCTTAAAAAAATATTAAAATCTGTGAATTAGTTGCTATGACGTCAGTGTCTTTTTTTTATTGTCTTTTTTTTTCTTTTAGGAGACATTTGAGTATTTGTCATATTCGCGTTTTCATTAAATCATGTCGTTCTTGAAATTACACATTAAAAACAGGAACTACCTCGTGTAGGTCTCGCAGCCTCTTATAGCTTCCTTATTTTCTTATGTTCTTATGTTTAAAAAAAAATTAAACCCAGGTTGTTTGGTAGAATAATTTAAGAAGCCTGTGAATATTTGCCGTTTCATTAAGAGTTACGTGAAACTGTTGCTGTTGAATGTGTTTTTGTTTCTCTGCGGCGAGGAATTAGGCGTCCCGGGGTGCGAGGTTCCCCCTTCAGATGCTGGCAGTCGATAGGACGCTGCCATGCTTTACCGTCGACAACTGGAGGTTATCTGGCTATCTGACAACTCCAACCGGACCAGCTGTCTCGCCCCTCCCTCCCACCTCCTTTTACACCCTGGAACTCTCTCTCTCTCTCTCTCTCTCTCTCTCTCTCTCTCTCTCTCTCTCTCTCTCTGATATTCTTTTAATTTTCCTTTATTATTTTTCTCTCTCTTTCTTTCTTTCTCTCGCAGTGATGGTTATTCTACGAGTCTGTTTCTTTGATATATTTTTTCTTTAATCTTCATTGTTCTCTCTCTCTCTCTCTCTCTCTCTCTCTCTCTCTCTCTCTCTCTCTCTCTCTCTCTCTCTCTCTCTCTCTCTCTCTCTCGCTCTCATTACTTCTACCTCTCCGCCTCTCTCTGTTCCTTCTCCCTATTTCCTTATCTAAAACACCCTTACTTACTTCACCCTGACCTCTTAACCCGCCCTCAAGATCAAGCTTTGACCTCTATCATACCAACGTCATTTTCTATTCTACAATCATCAACTTCCTTCTATAAATTCAGATTATCTCTCGTGGCCTCCAAAAACCTCCTCCTGCGGCCTCTTTTCTCGCCACAAAATGGGATTAACCTGGGTCCTCAGAGGTGCCGGGGTAGCGGGTCACCTGTGCGGGGTCACCAGGGGTCAGCCACAGGGGTCACAGTCACAGGGGTCAGCGTGAGGCAAGCGTAGGGGTCACCTAACTCAGTATATATTGGTTCATAGCTCCACATTGCAAAGATACAATCCACAGCAACATCCACAATCCACATCAAACCCAGTAATAGTTTAATGGCCGTCATTTCCCTTCTCAGTAATGTCTGTTATCCATTCCTGAAGGTCAAGACATTATTACAGATGCAGCTGCCGTCATATCTCCTGTTACAGCTGCTCCACTTTCCCAACTCCACCTATAGGCTCCACATCAGCGGTTGTATCATCTTTCCCTCCACACACCCACACACCCACACCCACACACCCACCCCACCCACCCACCCACACACACACACCCACACACACACACACACACACACACACACAGCGGTTACAATCCCAATCCCATCGCGGACAAGAACTACCTTTCCAACATTCCATCTTTTCTTACAAGAGCTACCTTTCCAACAATCCACATTTTCCTACACGAACTACTTTTTCCAGCATTCCACCTTTTCCTGGCGGCCAATAAACCCCCAACACAGATCTCTTCGGCACAAGATGATACCCTTCGGCGGGATCCCATCGGCGCTTCGGTCTTTCCCGCGTAATGACCACCCACTCACCCACAACGGAGCCTTTAACCCCTTGAGACCCAGAACGTAATTTCCATTGTATTTTGGGTACCAGTAGACGATTTTTAGTGACTATAAGCAATATTTTATAGATGTGACCTTTAGTATCCTTGTCTACTAACTAATTTGGTATATTCAGTTACCTTTCGTAATTTTATGGCTAACAAAGACGATTTTATTATAGCAAAGGACAGATCTAGGTGTGAAGGAGTTAAACCTAGGTTGAATGCGCCTCGAATAACCTTATCGGAGGGGCTAAATATGGTTAATCTCGGTAAGGATGCGTTATAGATTCTCACTCCCGTCAATTACCAGGCTGACAAGAACAGAGGGACCCACACTGATCCCTGTGGCTCCTCGCCCACCTACGACCTAAGCATAACCTTCTGTTGGGTTCTAATGTGACGGTGACTCGGACTCCCTATTCGGCCATGCCCTTCCTTTGCCTTACCGTTATGTGTCTCTCTTGCCACCCAGTCCACTCCCACTGCTGGCCAAACTCTCTCTCTCTCTCTCTCTCTCTCTCTCTCTCTCTCCTCTCTCCTCCTTTCTCCTCTCTCTTCCTACCTCTTTTTCTCTTCATCATCTCTCTCTCCTGTACACTTCTTTTCCCACATTTTCTCTCTCATGTACACTTATTTCCCACATCTCCCTCTCTCTCTACTCGTCTCTCTCTGCCTCTCCTCTTCTTCTCTCTCGTCTCTTCTCTCCTCTCACTCTCTATCTTCTCTTCTCCTCCTCATGTACACTTCTTTTCCCACTTTTTTTCCCAGCCCCTCATTTTCCTTGAAGCGCCGCCAAGATTATTTGACTCTATAACAAAAACAAAAAAACAAAAAAACAACACCCTTGACAAATTCAGGTTATTCTATTATTTTACATTACATTTATATTTTTTTGTCACCCATTTCTGATTGTCCTCCATAACGGCGTCGGTTTCTCTCATGGACTTCGCACCGTCAGCAGCACGTCTGTCGTTTATGCCTGCGGGTGTACAAGTCTTCAGGCGCCGCTACGAGAACTTGCCATAAGGGTGATTATAGTTCTCGGTACCCTGGTGGTGACTGTGACAACTAAGCCTCATATTCCCTTGTTTTATGATCTGCTATCCTATCACTGTGGAGGCAGATCGCGCCACCTATGTCCTATACAAAGACACCGCGGTAGGATCTGAGGAGACGATAGACGATAGAACATTAGAAGAATAGGAGGGGAGATAGGATATAGGATAGGATAGGATAGGATAGGATAGGAGACGCAAGTGGCAATACCAGATTAAAACTCAACCATGGGAAATATTCTGACTTGTTTTTTCTTGAGTGTTTCTCCGTCAGTAGTATTAAATTGTACCTAAAAACCACCTGATTCCCTTCCTAACATAATATCTCTCTCTCTCTCTCTCTCTCTCTCTCTCTCTCTCTCTCTCTCTCTCTCTCTCTCTCTCTCTCTCTCTCTCTCTCTAAACTTGTAAAAATCCCGGTAAGTTTCCCATCTAGTCGATCTTCAAACCTATGCAAGGGGACGAGGAGAGGAAAAAAAAGATGGATAGGAAGAAACAAAATCTGACAAATACAAAACATGTCGAGAATCCACATCATTTATTTAGGAAGAGAGGAAGCTGGGGGCGAAGGCAGACCATTAAGGGTGATCTGACCTGCCCACAGAACAGATAACTGACGCATTTTAAGGCACACAAATATATGACAGCGGCTCCGACGGGCAATAAGTACACGTCGGTCTCTGTTGTAGCTGTGTATAAGGGAGCGACGTCACAAGAGCCTGAGATCGAGTTACGGGGAGACGCTTGTGTGTAGGAGAAAGATGAGGGATGAGGGAGAGAGAGAGGAATGAGAGAGAGGTCGAGACGATTGATGAGAGCGGAGAAGAGAGGAGAGCAAGAGATGAGACGAGAGACGAGAGAGAGATTGGATGAGAGAGAGATGAGAGATGAGAGAGAGTAGAGAGAGAAGAGAGAGAGAGAGGAGAGAGAGAAGAGAGAGAGAGAGAGAGAGAGAGAGAGAGAGAGAGAGAGAGAGAGAGAGAGAGAGAGAGAGAGGAGAGAGAGAGAGAGAGAGAGAGAGAGAGAGAGAGAGAGAGAAGAGAGAGAGAGAGAGAGAGAAGAGAGAGAGGAGAGAGGAGAGAGAGAGAGAGAGAGAGAGAGAGAGAGAGAGAGAGAGAGAGAGAGAGAGAGAGAGAGAGAGAGAGAGAGAGAGAGAGAGAGAGAGAGGAGAGGAGAGAGAGAGAGAGAGAGAGAGAGGAGAGAGAGAGAGAGAGAGAGAGAGAGAGAGAGAGAGAGGAGAGAGAGGAGAGAGAGAGAGAGAGAGAGAGGAGAGGAGAGAGAAGAGAAGAGAGAGAGAGAGAGAGAGAGAGAGAGAGAGAGAGAGAGAGAGAGAGAGAGAGAGAGGAGAGAAGAGAGAGAGGAGGAGAGAGAAGAGAGAGAGAGAGAGAGAGAGAGGAGAGGAGAGAGAGAGAGAGAGAGAGAGAGAGAGAGAGGTGAGAGAGAGAGAGAGAGAGGAGAAGAGAGAGAGAGGAGAGAGGAGAGAAGGGAGGAAGAGGACAGGAGGTGAGAGAGGGAAGGAGAGAGGAGGCGAGGACAGGACAGGAGAGTTGAGGTGAGGGAGGGAAGGAGAGAGGAGGGGATGCGAGGTCGTGGTGGCTTCCTCGCCTTTTTTTTATGTGCTGCAAATGGTCCGCCTCCCTTTGTCTGGCGGGTGGCGGCTGCTGACACCCGTTGTGCTGGCGGGGAGGAGGAGGAGGAGGAGGAGGAGAGAACCCAGTAGAACCCAGGAGCACCCAGTAACCCGCCGCGTCCGCCTGACACTTCGGGGATTACCTACACGTTTGATACTCTTCCTCTGAATCACGTGGATAGCATAACATAATCCCCAGACACAGAAATACACCCCAGCATCCCTCCAGGTAACCATCAATGGGGTGTTGGACACTACATCAATATACTATCAACCCCTTCAAGCCCAGATCTTTCCTTTGCTACATAAAATGGTCTGTTGTCAGCCATAAAATTACGAAAAGTGACTGAATATACCAAATGAACTAGTGGACAAAGATACTAAACAGGTCATATCTATTCAAATATTGCTTATAGTCATTAAAAATCGTCTAATGGTACCCAAATTACGATGGAAATTACGTTCTGGGTCTCAAGGGGTTAATAAAAAAATCATCGTTTTCTCACACATACTTCCTCTGACGTCACTAATCTGCGCTTAGTTAACCTGATAGTCAGTTCATTTGTTGGACGCACCGTAACCTTCTAACTGGATTACTACTGTTACGTTATCCACCCTGTCGAAAGAGTAAGTTTTGTCGCCGCTACAGTAGGATCAAGTGTCGCCCAGGATGAAAGGTGAGAAATGTAACACGGTGTAAAGAAGGTGCATGAAAGAAATGTGGTCAATGTCTTCAAGGTAGCGAGGTGCGAGTCGTGACGGGACACTCACAGGACACGACGACCACGGGAACGACCATGACGACCACACGACTGCCATAACGCTGTGTCCTTGGCCTTGACGGGGGAGGCTTCTGTATTTCCTTCGTCATGTCTCTCCTCCTTTGCCTCCTTCATCGTGCATCTAAACCTTCTACCTTTTCTCCCCTTCCTTCCTTCCTTCATGTTTCTACTCCTTCGCTCCTACTCCAACACCCCCTCCCCTTCCTTGGCCGCGGCGGGAACCAGCTCGCCGCGTCCCGCCAGCACCATTAGGTCGCTTCTTCACTTTTTTACGAGGAGCCTCACCGCCGCTACGCTCCCGAGGGGACTTCTCGGCGAATACTTGGAGTAGGCCGACCAGAATGACAATAAACCCAGGGGCGCCGCGAGGGAAGGAGGAGGAGGAGGAGGAGGAGGAGGAGGAGGAGGAGGAGGAGGAGGAGGAGGAGGAGGAGGAGGAGGAGGAATACATAGGAATAACAGACACCAGGAGACCTATTGGTTCATAACTGAGGAGGAGGAGGAGGAGAGAGAAATGGAGGTGGAGAAGAGGAGGATTACAACAGGAGAAAAGGAAGAAGAAAAAAGATGAAGATGAGAATGTAAACAATATCAACACTAGAAATAAATCGGGAGAAATTGGAAAAATAAAGTCGTGTTTTTTCTCTCCCTTTTTTAGTCTCAGACCAGAAATATAATTAGAACTCATAAAAGTCTTCAAACCAACGTTAATATAGTGAAACATAGAAACCCTTTTATGGCTCGAATCCTAATGAGGTAAAAATGAAGCTTAACATAAGAATCACCTCAAGAATCGTCAGGAGCTAAAAAAAAAATATCCTTTTTTTTTTTTTTTATCTCCTCCTCCTCCTCCTCCTCCTCCTCTTCATCATCAGTACTGTGGTTTTTATTTATTTCTTCCATTCTATATATTACTTTAAAAGCCTTCGGGGAGCCTGGCGTGAGTCCTGCCGCGCCCCTCCCTCCAACATCAGCGTCATCCATATGTCTTCATTAAGAGCACCGTGCGGGCGTCACTAACTAGCACGGCACGGCAAATAGACGTGCGGCCGCTGATACCACCCGGGGACGTCGCTAAAGACCCGCATGAGCTTAACCCCTTGAGACCCAGACGTAATTTCCATTGTAATTTGGGTACCATTAGACAATTTTTAGTGAATATAAGCAATATTTTATAGCTATGACCTGTTTAGTATCCTTGTCCACTAACTAATTTGGTATATTAAGTTAGTTTTCGTAATTTTATGGGTAACAGACGATTTTTTATAGCAAAGGAAAGATCTG
>JACEEZ010000278.1:40000-67500 GCA_016584305.1 Chionoecetes opilio
TGAGGAAGGAAGGAAAGGGGAAAGGCGGAGAGTTAAGGGGATTGAGGGGAAGGTATGAGGGGAGAGAGGAAACACAAGGCCGTGTGTGTGTGTGTGTGTGTGTGTGTGTGTGTGTGTGTGTGTGTGTGTGTGTGTGTGTGTGTGTGTGTGTGTGTGTGTGTGCCAGCTAGCCAGGCTCTGTATCCATCACCAGCGCCTCCCAAGAGAAATTATCGCCGTGGGATTTTATACAGACACCATCTTACCATTTCCTTCTCTCTCTCTCTCTCTCTCTCTCTCTCTTCTCTCTCTCTCTCTCTCTCTCTCTCTCTCTCTCTCTCTCTCTCTCTCTCTCTCTGTCGAAGGTACAAACAACAATTTCTATTCATTTTCCAAACGTGCATTTCCTTCACTACCTCTACGTAACTTGTTATTCAATAAAAAAAAACCAGCTTGTGTAAGTTTTAAGGTAAGGTCGGAGTCTTAGTCTTTTTTCAGTGTGTGTCAACAGGTACCGTAAGCTTCCTACATCAGCCTTTCCCAAGAGAGCGCCGCGTCAGGAGCAAGGCAAGAGTCAGGAGTCAGGAATCAGGAGTCAGTCAGGAGTCAGTCAGTCAGGAGTCAGGAGTCAGTCAGGAAGCCGGGCGGGAGTCAGGAATCAGTCAGGAAGCAGGGCGGGAGTCAGGAGTCAGTCAGGAAGCAGGGCGGGAGTCAGGAGTCAGTCAGGAAGCAGGGCGGGAGTCAGGAGTCAGTCAGGAATCAGGCGGAGTCGAGTCACGGAAGCAGGGCGGGAGTCAGGATGTTAGCAGTCAGTAGGAAGTCAGGGCGGAGCAGGAGTCAGTCAGGAAGCAGGGCAGGAGTCAGTCAGGAAGCAGGGCAGGAGTCAGTCAGGAAGCAGGGTAGGAGTCAGTCAGCAATCAGGAGTCAGTCAGGAAGCAGGTAGATCAGTCCATGGAGTCAGTCAAGAAGCAGGAGTCAGTCAGGAAGCTAGGGCAGGAGTCAGTCAGCAATCAGGAGTCAGTCAGGAAGCAGGGCGGGAGTCAGGAGTCAGTCAAAAGGCAGCCAGGGTCAGGTAACCAGGTAAGCCCAAGATCTGCATGCCGAATCATTATAATAAAGATAGTCATTTGCGATAACATCAAGCCGGGCCAAACAACCTGCCTTACTCCACCACTATTGCTCATCAAGCCGCCAGTTTAATATGGGACTGAGACTAGCAAATAGCGGGGTAGTGCAGGAGTGGGCCGGCTACACGCGGTCAATTGGCGGGAAATTATTTAGCTTCATGCTGGTCAAATTGGCGGGAGGTTTCGAGGCTTCTCACACCTGCTTCCCCGTGTGGCAGGCGCGGGGGGGATGCGAAGAGCGGAGACCATCACGCCATCCCTTGTATCGAATCCACTCTGATTATTTCTCTTCGTCTTGTTACGCTTTATCAGACGCGCCTCTCTCTCTCTCTCTCTCTCTCTCTCTCTCTCTCTCTCTCTCTCTCTCTCTCTCTCTCTCTCTCTCTCTCTCTCTCTCTCTCCTTCTGTCCAACTTACTAATGCAAGAGTTAACCAGCATCTTCATCACTTTCATCCATACCACTTAAACTAGTATATAAAACTCTAGCTTTAATTTCGCAGTTTCCACTCTGATTCTGTCCATCGTCACTAATGCAAGAGTTAACCTTCCTCCTTTCCATCTCTATACGTTGTTCGTGCTTCTATATCTTGCGAGGTCTGTTATGTATCCTCTCCCTCTCTGGCCTTGAATCCGTATACTTAAAGCCGTACCATCGTTCACGTACAGTTGTGTTACCAAGTGCTACGCTAAAATGCCCCCACGCCTGTTTTCATTAATCCCATACATATTTCACACCTTCGAAATATCAATACCGCGGCTTACCGTTTACAAACTTACCGTTTACTGGAAACACTACATTTCTACTCCCCGCATTTCAATTACGTACACCTAAAACTACACTCCCGCCATAGCAACACCGTTTAACTGAAATGTCCGAACTGTTTCTACGTATTTAAGCTCCCAATTTACACTGAAATGTCCGAACTGTCCTCTACCTATTTTAGCTCCCAATTTACACCATCAACTGAAATGTCTGAGATGTTTATACGTATTTAAGCTCCCAATTTACACCTTGGACACTTGGCAGTCAGGTGTGGAGATAATTAACACAGCAATCATTCCCTTGGACAAGAGGCCACAAAAATGGGTCCTCTGGGTGTTGAGATTGCGTTGTCTTGAGAGTAAAACGCGACTCTTCCCTTGTATGTACTCAGTTTTTTATTCCACCAGTTCAGAAAAATATAAATAAATCATGATCTTGAGAGTACTTGTGTTTTCTTTCGCTTTTTATTTAGATATATGTGTTATAGGTGAAGTTGTTCCTTGTTTTGTTGTGTTTTGATTTGTGTATTATTTCTGTTGTTACTTTTATGCGTATCTCGATTGATTTATTGTAGAAAAAAACGATATTTCTGAGGGTAACATACGAAAATAATCTCTCGCACACCCACACCCACACACACACACACGAGGGGTCCCACCAGGCTAAGGGGACCAGAGGGGACCACCGCAGACAGGTCCCGATGAGTCAGGATTATAGTCAGGCCGTAAATAGTTGGCGTCTCATCCCAATGCATAGCTCTTACGGCACTTGGCGGCAGATCTGGTCCGCTCAAAATATTATCATGCAAGGATTTCGCCCCTGCCAACTAGCGAAGAGAGTGAGAGGGTGAGGGAAAAGCTGGATAAGACAAGGGTGAGAAGGAGGGATAGAGGGATAGGTAGAGGTAAAGGGATGGGGGAAAGATGGATAAGGAGGGATAGATGGAGGTAAAGGAAGAGGAACAAGGGATAGGGAAAATGGATAAGGCTAGGGTGAGAAGGAGGGATAGGTAGAGAGAAGGTGGAGGAACAAGGGAATGAAGAAAGATGGATAAAGCAAGGCGAGAAGGAGGGATAGAAGGATAGGTAGAGATAAAGGATGGGGGAATAGATGGATAAGGCAAAAGTGAGGAAGGAATACAAAGGAATACAAAGGAATAACCGACAGCAACAGCGCTACTGGACCAAACGAGGCTGCCTGTGTGACTACTTTCTACCACTATAGTTTCTACGTGTTAAACTAGTGCTAGAAAGTAGTCACACATGCAGCCTCGTTTGGCCTCGAGGGTGGTGGAGAGGGAGAGGTGGAGAGAAGGTGGAGGAACAAGGGAATGGAGGAGAGGTGGTAAGGTGGGGAGTGAGGAGGGATTGGGGAAGGTAATAAAGGGTGGAGTAAAGATGGAAAGGCTGGAGGGAGTGAGGAAGGAGAAACATTTTTACCACCTCACCAGACACATCGAAAGGGAGTGGAAGGAAAAAAAGAAGATAAAGAAGAAGGAATGGAATAGTAATCATGTAATTTGTTTATCTCTGACGTGGAATTTTATCTGACGCCTTCAATCTGTTTTTTTTTCTTTGGTCGGATAATTTCTTTTGTGGGAGAGATGCCTGGGTGATGTTTTTTTCCTCTCTCTCTCTCTCTCTCTCTCTCTCTCTCTCTCTCTCTCTCTCTCTCTCTCTCTCTCTCTCTCTCTCTCTCTCTCTCTCTCTCTCTCTTTGGCTTCAGTTCGTGCGGTAAAGTGAGGCAGCTGTCTGGAGAACCTCGCTTACATTTTCTCGATTAACTGCGCAGGTTGTAAAGTTTTATGGTCTTCGAGGCATCTGCATCCATTTTATACACACATTTTAAAAGGCGGATTGAATGGCCGCCTGCCTACCAGAGGAAAATTTAGAGCATTGCGTGCATAACTTCGACGAAAGAATGCATACCAATCAATAGTGACGCGCAAGTAAATTAATCAAAGCACAAATGAAGTCTAAATGAAATTAATATGAAGTTAATCATCAGCCTCGGACAGCTGTGATCTAATCTACATAAATCTCCTCACTGTCAAACCACAACAAGTCAAATCCTAACAAGCTTTACACACACACACACACACACACACACACACACACACACACACACACACACACACACACACACACACTTACCCACACACACACATACACACACACCACACATACACCATCCCGAACATATCCTGCAAACAAAGATACAAACATACAGACAGACACCAACACTCTGGATATTCCAACACACACGCACTCCCACACGGCAACAACTCCCTCCGCGCAACCCTTAACTTCGCCTAACTTCGCCAAACTTCGCCAACCACCTGCGTCCTCCACTTAGCAACACGCGGATGAAGGCCTCGAGTACCGTCCACCCTCCCTCGCGCCCCGTCCCTCCGGAGTATTGATCGTAGGGCGCCGCGTCGTTTTGACAATTCATCCCCCGCTAAAGCATCCCTCGCCCGGGTCTTTGATGATCGGATATGATGGGAGGCGGAAAATATGTATAGAGAGAGAGAGATGGTGAAGGAGGTGAGAGAGAGAGAGATGACGTACAGAGAGAGAGAGAGAGAGAGAGAGAGAGAGAGAGAGAGAGAGAGAGAGAGAGAGAGAGAGAGAGAGAGAGAGAGAGAGAGAGAGAGAGAGAGAGTTGGTGAAGGAGGAGAGATGTACAGAGAGAGTTAGTGAAGGATGAATGAAGTACAGATAGTTGGTGAAGTAGGAGAGGATGAAGAACAATAGGGAGATAAGACTAGGGGAAGAAATAGGATACGTAGGTGACAGGTACTAATGGTAGATGGGAAACAAAGATTGATTAGAATTGTGAGATAATTTCAAACTAGAAATGAAAATAATATATATAGACGATGAGTATAAATAATAAACTCCGTGAAACTATGTATACGAAAAATGAATCTATGAAAATAAGTGATGCTGGGATACGAAAAGGATGGAAAACAATGATTTATTATAGTTATGAGTGAAAGTTAAGGGATTGTAATTAGTGTTGATGGAATATAAGAGGCACGTGAAAAAATAGGTGGAATAATATACATGATAAAACAATGGTGAAAATAATATACGGAAAACTTGAGTTACTAATTGCTTCGCGCAGGTGTCTCCCAACAGTGCTGCCGCCTTCTCGATGCCACCTGACGAACCAATGAGAGAACAACAAGTCCCAGACACGTTTTCTACTTTAATGAGAAAACTTTTTGACTGGGAAGTATCGAGGCAATTCTCAACACACTCCTAACTCGTCTCTGGTTCAGTGAATGGGACTCATTGGTTCCCTACGCCTGTTTCACGTCGGTTCATTTCGGTTGGTTTGTCGACGGTGATTCGGTTCTCTTCGTATCTCTTGGTTTTGTTGAAGAAAATGAACGCAAGAGACGCCTTTACGGTAGAATTTCTGGTTTTAGTGAGGCATCTGAGTCCTTTTACGCCTGTCCATCACACATACTTTACTTTAGAAATAGATAGATAGATAGACAGATAGATATTTTACTGTCCACAAAAATGCATAAAAATAAATAACATATTATACCAATCACTAATGGACCAGAAATTGACCCTAATCTGTAATTAACAAAAGTATCAAATGCCTATTACATTTTTATATGTGAAACGTTGAGGAATAAACGTTGTAGAAATACGATGACAAAGTTTAATTGACTTTGAGTATGATTTGGGACAACCTGGAAAAAAGTGTTTAAAAAAAGGAAGGCACCAGGGAACACTACGTCGATATCCAATGATTTCAATTAATGATGAATAGCTATTGATAAGGAGAGATTGTAATAGACGTAGGAGTTAGTTATAAGTAACGAAGGAGGGAAAGGAAGAAGAGAAGAAGGAAGAGAAGGTGTGAAGGAAGGAGAGAAGAGGAACTGGAAGAGAAGAGACGAGAAGAGAAGAGAAGAGAAGAGAAGAGAAGAGAAGAGAAAGAAGAGAAGCTGTTGAAGGAAGAAGAGAAGAGAAACTGGGAAAGACGCCGATAAGAAAGATTGTGAGACGTGCGTGTGCGTGTGCGTGTGTGTGTGTGTGTGTGTGGTGTGTGTGTGTGTGTGTGTGTTGCAAGATTCCCTTTGAGTACCGCGAGATGGGAAGTGTGAGGAAGTTTTTAAGTAATATGTTGAGAAAAGAAAGTTTGGAGGAAAAAAGAGAGAAAAAGGAAGGAAGGAAGGAGAGTGAAGGAGAAAATGCAAATGGGATACCAAAAAAAATGGGTTGAAGAATGATTGCAGCAAAAAATAATATGAGAGAGAAAGAGAGAGAGAGAAAGACAGAGAGAGAGGATAATGAGAACAAGGAGAAGGGACATGAGAGGCTAAGAGAGAGGGAGACAAAGGAGACAAGAAGGGAGAGATAGGAAGAGAAGGAAGGGCATTAGGAGAAAGGAGAAACAAAGGAAATGTACAGGATTAGCATAAGGGGATGAGAAAGAGAGAGAGAGAGAGAGAGAGAGAGAGAGAGAGAGAGAGAGAGAGAGAGAGAGAGAGAGAGAGAGAGAGAGAGAGAGAGAGAGAGAGAGAGAGAGAGAGAGAGAGAAGAGGAGAGACCGTGGTGGTAACGCGTCACTTTGATCTACCAATAATTATACCTGTGCTTCCGGCGTATCAACCTGTAATTAAATCGTCAACAGTCCAAGGTTTGCTTTCTAGGGACGCCAGGAATAGAGTTTATAGGGTCATACTCTTCCTTAATAACATGGTGCGTGGTGTACAAGATCTAGACATGTTTAAGACACGTATGAATATCAAAATATCAAAAAATATCAAATAGCAAATATGCAATAAATAGAAAAGTATCAAAAAATAGAAGAAAAATGGAAGGAAATGGGAAATATATAAAAATTAGAAGATTTAAATAAATGAAAAGGTGAAAAAGTAAAATAGAAAAGTAAAGTCAATAAAAAAGTAAAAAGATTATTAAAGTAAATAGATGAAAATAAGTAAATAAAATATAATTAGAAGATTTAAATTGATGAAAAGATGAAAAAGTAAAAAATAAAAGTAAAGTAAATAAAAAGTAAAAAGATTATTAAAGTAAATAGATGAAAAAAGTCAATAATTAGAAGATGTTATATATGAAATGATGAAAAAGTAAAAAATAAAAGTAAAGTAAATATTAAAGTAAATAGATGAAAAAAGTATAATCAGAATGTAAGTTATGAAAATATAAATAAAGTAGATATTTAAAGATTTATGTGATAAAAGAGAAATGTATCAAAATAATTGTGTTGTTTTGGGACAGAATTCTCTTCCTTTTTAATTCTGAATATACTTCCGGGTGAAAATAAAGCCAACTTCGCCGACCCTAATTAACCGGAACTCAAAATTTAGGTCCGTGTAAGAAATCCGGCGGTTTATCAAGTTCCCTTACGACGCAGATGAAAATTGTTAAAATACAGAAGTATACATAAATAGACTAAAAAAATATACAAGAATAGATCAAAACCAGAAGAATTAAAACCATCAAAGTCTGATCCCAGTAACAAAGAGTAAAATCCCGCCAAAAATATCGACGATTGAGTAAAATCCCGCCAAAAATACCGACGATTGAGTAAAATCCCGCCAAAAATACCGACAATTCAGTTAAATCCCGCCAAAAATACCGACAATTGAGCAAAATCCCGCCCCAAATACCGACGATTGAGTAAAATCCCGCCAAAAATACCGACAATTCAGTTAAATCCCGCCAAAATACCGACAATTGAGTAAAATCCCGCCAAAAATACCGACAATTGAGTAAAATCCCGCCAAAAATACCGACGATTGAGTAAAATCCCGCCAAAAATACCGACAATTGAGTAAAATCCCGCCAAAAATACCGACAATTGAGTAAAATCCCGCCAAAAATACCGAGATTGTAAAATCCCGCCAAATACGACGATTGAGTAAAATCCGCCAAAATACCGTCAATTGAGTAATCCCGCCAAAAATACCGCAATTGATAGTTAATATCCGCCAAAATACGACGATTGAGTAAAATCCGCCAAAATACCGTACAATTGAGTAAAATCCGCCAAAAATCCGACGATTGAGTAATCCCGCAAAATCGACAATTGAGTAAAATCCGCCAAAAATACCGACATGAGTAAATCCCGCCAAAAATACGACAATTGAGTAAAATCCCGCCAAAATACGACAATTGAGTAAAATCCGCCAAAAATACCGACGATTGAGTAAATCCGCCAAAAATACCGACAATTGAGTAAAATCCCGCCAAAATACCGACAATTGAGTAAAATCCCGCCAAAAATACCGACGATTGATAAATCCCGCCAAAAAACGACATTGAGTGAAAATCCGCAAAAATACCGACAATTGAGTAAAATCCCGCCAAAAATACTGATAATTGAGTAAAATCCCGCCAAAATTACCGACCATTGAGTAAAATCCCGCCAAAATTACCGATAATTTCCTTCTATGTCCTACAACGATTACATTAAAAGTTCTCAACACTGTCATTTGGCCCATATTATTATTGTCATTATTATTATTATCATTATTACTATTATTATTATTATTATTATTAAAAGTTATTAACACTATCATTTGGTCATTTGGCTTCAGTTCTACCCCAAAAACTTTCCTAGGACTGAGGCATCGGATGGGTTGAAGCTACGTAGACGAGTTAACCCCTTGAGGCCCAGAACGTAATTTCCATTGTAATTTGGGTACCATTAGACGATTTTTTTAGTGAATATAAGCAATATTTTATAGATATGACCTGTTTAGTATCCTTGTCCACTAGCTAATTTGGTATATTCAGTTATTTTTCGTAATTTTATGGCTAACAACAGACGATTTTATATAGCAAAGGAAAGATCTGGGCGTGAAGGGGTTAATATCAACACTTGGTGGCGGGACAATTTTGGGGAGTGGTGGCATCGTCTCGTTTTCCTTCAGCTTCCTGGAACGTATTTTTAGATTCCCAGGCAAAATTCCTTCACGTGGTTTTATCGTCAGGAGGGAGAAACGAGAAGCGGGAAACGGGATCAAGACGCCACAGCTAAATTACGAGAGAGAGAGAGAGAGAGAGAGAGAGAGAGAGAGAGAGAGAGAGAGAGAGAGAGAGAGAGAGAGGAGAGAGAGAGAGAGAGAGGAGGAGAGGGAGAGCGAGCGAGCGAGCAGGAGCGAGAGGAGAGAGAGAGAGAGAGGAGAGAGAGAGAGAGAGAGAGAGAGAGAGAGAGAGAGAGAGAGAGAGAGAGACAGAAAAAGAAAGAGAGAGAGACTGACAATTTGAATTCTATCATACATGCATAACAAACATAATGAAAGAAGGTGTGCATGGAAATCTCACCCTTGGTACCTGGTGGCTATAAGGGCGAGTGTTCCTCTCTAGGTACGCTTGTTTGAGTTGGGGCCAAAGCCGCTTCTTCGCGTTAAAGTAATGAAAAGCTAACATATTGAACAGAGAGGGTGAAGAGGTTGGGGTTATGTAGATTGAGAGAGAGGAAAAAGGCGGTAGGAGGAGGAGGAGGAGGAGGAGGAGGAGGAGGAGGAGGAGGAGGAGGAGGAGGAGGAGGAGGAGGAGGAGGAGGAGGAGGAGGAGGAGGAGGAGGAGGAGGAGGAGGAGATGGAGAACAGATGGAAACAGAGGTAACTGATAGCAGATGAGAAAAGTTAAGCCATATAGAAGATAAAATCAAAATAAAAGAAAAAAAATCAGAAAAATCCCCAGGAAAAAAAAAGGACGAAACTCAAAACAAAAAAAATTAAGACTCCAAAGAAAAAAAAAGCTGAAAAGGATAATTAAACAAAAAAAAGGGAACCATCTGTGACTTCACCCTTAGCATAACTTAACCCTATTTCTATTTCCCCTATTCATTCCCTCTTCGCACGTGCGGGTGTGTAGAATGCGACACTCCAGAGAACGCCACGGATCACAGCCTCAGAAACGGCATTAGGGTTTCGAATCAACCAATAAGTGTGGCTGTATTTGTATGCATAATTCAGAGTTTGCAATGATCAGGTGAATTTATATGTAGATGAGCTGGCTTCATCTTGGGGAACGAGGAAAAATCTCTCTCTCTCTCTCTCTCTCTCTCTCTCTCTCTCTCTCTCTCTCTCTCTCTCTCTCTCTCTCTCTCTCTCTCTCTCTCTCTCTAGCTCTTTTTATCCCTTCTTTACTATTTTCTTTATTCCTTCCTTTCTTGTATTGTATGTCTGTCTGAATACCTCTCTCTCTCTCTCTCTCTCTCTCTCTCTCTCTCTCTCTCTCTCTCTCTCTCTCTCTCTCTCTCTCTCTCTCTCTCTCTCTCTCTCTCTCTCTCTCTCATACGAAAGACGACGCGGCATCCTTTTCGCATTCCATCATGTAAATTTTTTCCTTTACTCTCTCCACCCTTTTTCCTTCCTTCCTTCCTCACTCATGCTTCCCTGGTCATTCTCCTCACACTCTCACACACACACACACACACACACACACACACACACACACACACACACACACACACATGCTATCTACCTCCTCACCCATCTCATCATTCTCCCTCACTACCTTATCTCCATACCTCCTTCTTGCAAGTCTCCTCGTATATTCTCTCATATTCTCCTTTCTCCTCTTCTCTCATATCCTCCTATTCTCTTTCTCTCTTTCTTTCTCGCACCTCATAGACACCTGAATGAGTTGTGAGGTATGAGTCAAAATATACAAAGGATTATACAAAGGAAGAACAGACAGCAACAGCCCTACTGGACCAAACGAGGCTGCCTGTGTGACTACTTTCTACCACTATAGTTTCTACGTGTTAGAGGTCAAAGAATAGTAAAGTTGAAGGCTCAATATGAGGTATAGGGGGGGGGGTACAGTACCTCTGTTCAATGTGTTTGTGAGGTATCTATCTAACTACCATTAATATTGCGATGCTTAACGAGCGGTTTATTCCACGCATTTCTCATTCATTCTGATTAAAAACGTGAAATTTGAGGGAAGAGGAAAAAATGGTCGGTGGTAAAGCAACGATCCGGTGTTTGTAATTAGTGAGGTAATTAGACTATCGAAATCCCAGTAATTATGGTACTCATTAATGTTCAGTCATAGAGTCAACGGGTTCCTAAAAAACAGTATAGCTAATTTATGTGTTCATTTTTCTAAGTCAGGTTTGGTTTGCTATCCCGCCTTGGCAACGATCACGCTTATTTCCTTTACCTAATAAATCAAAAACTATATAATAACTTTATGACTATAACAAGACTATATAATAACTATAAGACTATAACAAAAGACTTAATAAACAATAGACTTTTATATAGTTTGGGCAAAAAAGATGAAAAAAACTGTTATTTACGTGACGAAAGCACATCATTGATACCCATCCATACCAAATACTGCTGCTGCTACTACTACTACTACTACTACTACTCCTACTAAAACAACAACTACTACTATACTATTACTACTACTACTACTACTACTACTACTATTACTACTACTACTACTACTACTACTACTACTACTATTATTACTACTATTACCCCTACTACTACTACTACTACTATTACTACTACTAATACTCCTACTAAAAACAACAACTACTACTATACTGTTACTACTACTACTACTACTACTATTACTCCTACTACTACTACTACTACTATTACTCCTACTACTACTACTACTACTATTACTACTACTGTCTACTACTACTCCTACTAAAACAACAACTACTACTATACTATTACTACTCCTACTACTACTACTACGTACTATACCACTACAACAACAACAACAACAACAACACCTACTACTCCTACTACTACTACTACTACTATACCACTACAACAACAACAACAACAACTACTACTACTACTACTACAGCCCAACATAACCGAAACACACCAATCCACGTTAGCAACAAGACCCAACCATAAAGTGGGAGGCATAATTTCAGGGGGGTTTTGAGGGTAAATCATTAGGGTTCCATTACCAATAATCTACCAATTGGAGCAAACGAGGGAACAAGAAATATGCATGATAGATAAATGTTTCGTGGAAGTGTGGCGATGTTGAGGCGACTACGACCGTCCCGGAAACAAGATTTGACCGAAATGACCAATTAAATGGAAAGCGACAACCAATTAGGGAAGGTAGTGGAGGCTGTAAAATGTAAGCCTCTCTCTCTTCCCCCTTCTTCGTAACTCCCTCTTTTAAATCCCCCTGTCTCTATTATCCAATTTATCCCTTACACCTGTGACCAAAATTCTCTCTCTCTCTCTCTCTCTCTCTCTCTCTCTCTCTCTCTCTCTCTCTCTCTCTCTCTCTCTCTCTCTCTCTCTCTCTCTCTCTGTATTCCTTCAATCCTTCTTCGTCTCCTTCTTTCTATCCAAGATCCTAAAGTTTTGTTTTATCCTTCTATCTAGTTATATTCTTTTCCTCTCTCTCTCTCTCTCTCTCTCTCTCTCTCTCTCTCTCTCTCTCTCTCTCTCTCTCTCTCTCTCTCTCTCGATCTTCTTACACTTTCTCTCTCGTTTCAGGTATCATTCGCGTTCCAATACAGAAGGGCGTCCAGGCGTGATTAATGGAACACAACGGTACTGTTCCACCCATTTGCTGCGGTCCCGAGGGAGAGGGGAAAGGAGGGGAGAAAGGAGTAACATTAAGAGGGGAGAGGGAGGAGAGGGAGGAGGAGGAGGAGGAGGAGGAGGAGGAGGAGGAGGAGGAGGAGGAAGAGGAGGAAGAGGAGGAATAAGAACAATGAGATGATGCTATTAATATACAAGAAGAGGAGCAGGAGGAGGAAATTAAGAAGAAGAAGAACAGGTTGGTAATTATCATACAATTTAGTTAATACAAACACTCTGGAAATTATATATAAGAAATTCGTCTTTTTTATGGTTAGCTTAAAAATAATGTCTTAACTGTTACCTAAAAATAAAAAAAAAAAAATAAAATTACTACCCTTTTACCTCTCAACTCATTCTTCACTTAAAACTCTGAACAAATCTACAAAAACAGAATACGAGAGAAAGCAACTAAATTACTTTCTTTTTTTTCCCCACTAAGTTATTTCACTTCTCAAAACTCCAAAAATAAAAGCGGCAAAAATATTCTGCTTTCTTCCTTCCTTCCGGTATCCAACTTTCTCTCCTTCTTTCCTCGCCACAATTCCACATTTCTCACAATCCTTTCAGTGCACCTTCATCCCTCTTCCTTCTCTTTTTCTCCTCGATAATTTTGACAACAGGGGCGAGAGGGGGGCCAGAGGGGGGGCAGAAGGGTTGTGGTGGTGAGGGGGGAAGGGGGAAAGGGGGGAGGGAAGCTGCGGGGTCCTGATAAACACGACGACTGCCGGGGGAAAATAGTGTCGGGGGAAGGGGAGGGGGAAGGGAAGGGGAGGGGGATATTATATACGACTGAAGCGACCGTAACACTGAGCCTGGGACCGCTGCGGATTTAACGATATATCACTTGAGTAATGGAGAATGGAAGAAAGAAGGAGGAGAGGAGGAGGAGGAGGAGGAGGAGGAGGAGGAGGAGGAGAGGAGGAGGAGGAGGAGGAGGAGGAGGAGATGAATGTTTCGATGCAAGAACAGACCTAAAAATTAAACCCCTGCAATAAATAACTCACTTTTTGTCGTCTTCGGATCATTGAAAAAAAAACTATCACTGCCCATGGACATAACTATAACAAAAGTGTAGAGTAAAAAAAACCAACACCCGTACAATAAGGGCAATAGTATTTTTTACCGTCCTTTATCGAATAGGGTAAAGATCAAATATCGAATAGGGTAAAAAAATACAGGGAGAAATATATAATATGGGTAAAGTCGAGGGTGTTGTATATAAGAACATAAGAATAATTTAAGTAAGAACATGAGATAGTATATGGCAATAAGTATATGGAGAATAAGTATTTTTTTACCGTCCTTGGTCAATCGAAAAGGAAGATAAGCGAATAGGGCGAACAAAAAAACCAGGGAGAATGTAAGGAAAAACAGAATAAAATAATATGGGTAAAGTCGACGGTATATATGGCAAAGGTGCGTTTTTTGTCATCGTTCCTTAACCAGTCTAAGAGGAAGGAAAGCGAATAGAGGAAAAAACACGAAGAATTACATGATACAATCGAAGGGATATACATATGGCAAAGTTTTTGGTACTCACTTATCATGCAGGACTCTGTGTGATCTGGGACTCATGCAGTTGACGGACCACTCAGTGTTGCCATGTTCGTTGCAGATGGTGATGCTGAAGCGGCCGTAGTTGGCTCGGATAAGATTGATAACGTGCCCTGGATCGCAGTCCATGTTGAGCGTCGAGCCCTCGCACGCGTAGGCCGTCCTGTACCGCGGCCGCTCTGTAGGAGGAGGAACAGGGGATTTAGTAACTTGTAGAAGGAGATCAAATACAAAGAAATACATACATCATATAGAAAATACATATACTTGAAGGAAAGGAAGAAAAAATATACACTTGGCTATTTATGAGTAAAAAAAAAGAATGCTATAGTGAAATAAATACAAAAGAATACTAGAATACATAGGGAAGAATGATGCCAGGAGACTTCGATGTGTAAATCTAATCTGGAATGCTGCATGGTTAAGGAATACATGGGAATGCATATATAGGAAGAATACATACCAGATCTTAGGGTTCAAAGCGAAGGTGTGTGATGACTGATAAATTAACGAGGAAAGGTATAGAGGTAGAAGCAAAGGTAGGGTAAAAGGAGGTAAGAAGGAGATTAAAGAAGGAGGTAAAAGGAGGCAAAAGGAGATAAGGGCGTTTGTGTGCTTCAGGAGGATGACAGAAGGAAGGAAGGAAGGGAGGAGGTGGTGAAGGAGGATGAGGAAGAGGAAGGAAGAGGAAGAGGGAAGGGAAGGAAGGGCGTTTGTCTGCTATAGGAGGGTGACAGAAGGAAGGGAGGAGGTGGTGAAGAAGGAAGAGGAAGGAAGAGGAAGAGGGAAGGAAGGGCGTTTGTCTGCTATAGGAGGGTGACAGAAGGAAGGGAGGAGGTGGTGAAGAAGGAAGAGGAAGGAAGAGGAAGAGGGAAGGAAGGGCGTTTGTCTGCTATAGGAGGGTGACAGAAGGAAGGGAGGAGGTGGTGAAGAAGGAAGAGGAAGGAAGAGGAAGAGGGAAGGAAGGGCGTTTGTCTGCTATAGGAGGGTGACAGAAGGAAGGTAGGAGGTGGTGAAGAAGGAAGAGGAAGGAAGAGGAAGGAAGAGGAAGAGGGAAGGAAGGGCGTTTGTCTGCTGCGGGAGGAGAAGGAATGGAAGAGGTGGTGAAGGAGGAAGAGGAAGAGGAAGACAGAAAGAGGCGTTGGTCTGTTACTGAAGAGACGCATCAAGACTATCTGGTGTTAGGGTTGATGAGAGTATCTGATGGTGGAGGGAGGAGTGTTCGTGTGTCCGTGTGTCCGTGTGTCTGTGTGTCTGGCGTAGCAAAGGAGCGGACTTGTCTAAGGGAAAGGTCAAAGTGTCAGGGATGAGGGTTTGGTAAGGGATCAGAAATGTTGATTAGGGTGCAGTGAGGAGTGAAGGTATGGAGGACACAAGGGGCGAAGAGGAGAAGGAGATCTGGATATACTGTTAGAAGAAAGAAAATTGAAAATAGAAGAGAAATAGAAAATAATATGTCGGGGGAAAAAACACCAAACCGGCCATTATGATAGATACAAAATAAAAAAAAAAAAAAAAATTGAAACATTGAGAAAAAAAAGGTCGGAATGAATAAACACCAAACCGACCATTATGATAGACAGTGTCGAAAACAATATGAATACGATGGTCTAATAAACTATTTTTCCGTGGAATATATTACTGACATAAGGCGCCAGGGTAAACACAAACAGGGAGGAGACCTTTACACACAGACACAGACACACACGCCCACAATACCTCACCCGTAAACAAATGCACAGCGTCCCACCAGCCGCCACCAATAACACTTCCTCTCCTCTCCTCCCAGCCGTGTCCTTCCTGTTAATATGTCGGCGGGGTCACTATTGCCCCCGTATACCAGCCGTGTTTGTCGTGTTTGTCGCCGCCTCTGCCGTCACACGCGCTCGTCTGAACCGATTCTTATCTGCCATACCTTCTCAGATTGTCCCGAAAATATGTCCCCGAGATGATGCCGACGGCCAACTTGTCGGGAAGTTGGGGAATTTTTAGCCGCGCAGTGGTTTATAAAGGAGGATATTGTGGTGTTTGTGCGGCGGGGAGACAAGGGAGGAGGAGGGGAGGGGACATGACCGACACATTGACAACTCGCGCTTATGTATGAGGGGAGTTGGGGACGGCGCTACGGGTGGTAGGTGTGATAATTATGGTTTTGTTTTGCTGTTCAGTCTGACGCCACGATACCGGCGCGGACATGAGTTTGGGGCAGCGGGTCAGCAGACAGCCTGACGGAGTTGTGGCAGGAGGAACAGCACAGCAGCAGTAATCAGCAGGTTGTTGAACTAGGAAGGCGAGTCCCTCCTCCCTGCTGCCTCCACCTTCCCTTCGTCTCCCTCACGTACCCTCTCTTCTTCTTCCTCTCCGATCTCACTATACCCTCCCCCTCTCTCTCTCTCTCCCTCTCTCCATCGCATTTCCCTGCACGAAAAATCAACATAGAAACACGACTCTCGGCGCTGGCGTGCAACACCCAGCAACAAATTACTTTTATTATAGCTTGAGAAAAATGAGTCAAGTTTTGTGGGGTGTCGGCGAGGGAGGAATGAGCGACGGCGACTCGGCGGCGGCGACGCAATTGTGGCGCGGTGGCGGGAGACGCGGACCAGACTGCGCACCACAATAAATGACGTTCTTATGGCGCATCGCATCCCACATCCCTCCCGCCACGCCATTACTGATGCCTCCGCCACGCCACTCACGGCAAATATTAATGAACTTCTAAATCACCGGCCACAGAACATGTGTCGTCGCACAAAACAATGCAGTGAGGTGCCATTAAAGCGGCGGGCGGGAATATTTCATCCCCGCGATACGGCCAGACTCAACGTGTGCGAGTTAACACCACACCATTGGCGACCCGGGTCTGATTAATCAAAAAATTCCACAATGTTCAAACTCATTGTGTCTGGCCGTGTGTGGGGAGCCCGCCGTCCGCTCCTCACCTCGCCGCACCCTGAACGATAGAATAAGGATTAGAGCGTAGTGTTGGAGGTGGCGGCTTCTCATAGATCATCTCCAGGTGAATATGTTGTAATTATTGCCTTCAGCTGCGCCTTGATGGTTGCGCGTCCTCTTGCCATCGCCAGGTCATTGTTTTTGTCCCCAAGACGCGTCCTGTGTAGCGCTGCGTCTGGGTTCCTTCGTCGCGCCCTCACGCCCACCTGCCGCCCCTCCTCACCAGCCTTTTGACCCGCAAACTCACACGGAAAACGGGAAATAAAAGTGTGTAAAATTCAATATTCAAGCTCCCAATCTTACCGGCGTCAGATTCAAGAGATAGGTTTTTATTTATGCCTGCCTTGGAGAGATTAATTCCTGCACACGAGGCATCAGGAACCCGCGTCAGTGTTGCCAACAGTCCCAGGGTCCTCATTACAGTGTTGCCACCTCCCAAGCGTCACACTGCTACCTTACGCCTTCATTATATGGCCTAAACCCGCCTTACGCCTTCATGACATGGCCTAAAACCCGCTTTAAGCCTTCATACATGGCCTAAAACCCGCCTTACACCTTCATTACACTGCCTTAAAACCCGCCTTACGCCTTCATTACACTGCCTTAAAACCCGCCTTACGCCTTCATTACACTGCCTTAAAACCCGCCTCGTAAAGCGCCTTAAGATTGTACTGTTATTGAGGTTATCAATAGCACCGCCACCGCCACCACCGCCGTTCCTGCCTTAAGTCACAGGTGAGAAAGAAGTGCTACAAGCAGATACAACCCTTAAGGAGCGACCATATAGAGACGAAATTACCCACTTTCAAATTTCCAGACATGATACACTGCCATTAAATTCAAAAATCAGGTCACTTATCCTCAAGCCTCCGTTCAATCTGATTTCTTTATATTTTTTCTTGTTTTCATGAGCTACATCGTATTACTTTATTTCTTATTTTTTTTATTCAAACCAAAAATTACAGTAAGGCTTAAAGTTACTTGTTGCGGTTATGTGCGTGGTAAGTAACGACGGGAAGTAGCACCTGTTGTTACCTGACGGAGGACCTACCTACAGGGGGGGGGGGCAGTAGCACGGTGCCCCCCTTCCCCCCCTTTACTAGGATCTGACTTTGTATTGCTAACCAGTATTTTCACACTCGCAAAATACGGAGAAACCCAGATAGACAGCCAAAAATACCCAGTTTCCGTGAAAAAAAACCCAGATTAAAATATCCTTAATAGCTTATAGTACAAAAATACCTGAAGGATAATATAGGATTACTGTAGGAACTGACAAAAGACCGGGTGTTGGAAGTGCTTATTTTCCGGTATTGCGACTTCATGAATCTGTAATTTTCCTTAAATCCCTTCACGCCCAGATTTTTCTTTTGCTATATAAAATTGTCTGTTGTTAGCCATAAAATTACGAAAAGTAACTGAATATACCACATAAGTTTGTCGACAAGGATATTAAACAGGTCATATCTATAAAATATTGCTTATAGTCACTAAAAATCGTCTAATGGTACCCAAATTACAATGAAAATACGTTCTGGGTCTCAAGAGGTTAAACATCTGCAGAGAAACACACACACACACACACACACACACACACACACACATACACACACCACACACACACACACACACACACACACACACACACATACACACATGTACAATTTTTATATGCATACATCCGAGAGGTCTGTGTGTGTAAATGAACGGCGTGTTTCCCAGTGACTCCTGGCAGTAATAACACAGTCGAGGGGCGAAAATATGGTGTGTTTATCTCCTGCAGCGCTCATAATGCATTAAACCCGTTACGAGTATTCACCCTAAAAAGGCCAGGCCGGATTAATATGGCTGGGGAAAAATAAGACAAACAATTATTTTTACGGGAGAACGATCCTTTGTGTTTTAATATTTGAGGCTGAGGCAGAGGAAGAAGAAGAAGAAGAGGAAGAAGAAGAAGAAGAAGATGAAGAAGAAGAAGAAAAAGAGGCAGAAGAAGAAGAAGAAGAGGCAGGAGAAGAAGAAGAAGAAGAAGAAGAGGAAGAAGAGGTAGAAGGAAGAGAGAGGAATGGAGGAAGAAAAGGAGAGAAAGAACCTCGAGAGAGAATATTGCAAAAGGAAAGTATACATAAGGTAAGTACTGTTCGGTGGGCAGAAGAAGAGGAAGAGGAAGAAGAGGTAGAAGGAAGAGAGAGGAATGGAGGAAGGAAAGGTAGAGAAAGGACTTTGAGAAGGAATATTGTAAAAGGAAAGTAGGGAAAGTACTGAGGGTGTTAGGAAAGGGACAAGATGAAAGTGAGTTTTTTTTTTCAGTTTCATAATTATTATCTCCGTTCATCCTTACCCTTGCACTGAATGGTGAGAATGTGTGTGTAGGGCGAGGGGATGGTGTGTGTGTGTGTGTGTGTGTGTGTGTGTGTGTGTGTGTGTGTGTGTGTGTGTGTGTGTGTGTGTGTGTGTGTGTGTGTGTGTGTGTGTGTCTGTGTGTGTGTGTGTGTGTGTGTGTGTGTGTTTAGGGTGTGAGGGGAAGGGTGGACGTTGTGAGTCACCAAGATGAAGTGACAGTATCATCATTTCAACAGCGACTAGAAGCGACCCAAGCAAGCATGATCTTCCCCCCATCCCCCTCACACACACACACACACACACACACACACACACACACACACACACACACACACACACACACACACACACACACACACACACACACACGCACACACACGCACACACAATAGGGAGTGAGAGATAGAGGCAGGAAGCACAGAGAAGCTACCTAAACTAAACCCTGAAACACGACTACATTCAATCCGGCTCAACCCTCACGCTCGAGACACAAAGCCAGACTCCGCGCTATTAAATTATCCTTCAAGATACCGATGTTACCAATTGCTGAATGATTTAAACCCCTTAATAAGAGAACCAAGGCTGGCTTGCCTCTGGGACCCCTGCACTGTTGCCAACTTGACGGTGCAACCCTAAAGAAGGCGTGCCGGCATAGTAGTGTTGGCAACCACGTCTTCTCTCACTCTGATGCACCAAATATTACGCCTCTTCTCGCCCTCCTTTGTCGGCACCAGAACATATCTGATTAAAATTAAGACAGATAAATAAAATCACCTGAAGGGATAAGCGGCATAGAGCTACTTTTGGCATGTTTTCGCGGGCAAGACGAGGCAAGGAGGCGTGGAGTATTCAGACAAGTGTTCTAGGAGGCCTTGATTTAGACCACATCCAACAGCAGCCTCCAAGCCCACCTGCAACCTCCTCCCAGACACACCAGAAAACACTCCATCTCAGGACACGATTACCCACCCAACATAAGCCTGACAACCTTTATAGATCCCGTACGGGCTTCTGAAGTACCCGACACCGCTATAATACCCTTTTACCTAATACTTCCCATCCTTTCAGACTCCCTCCTTGTACTCTGCCTCCCCCTGCCCCCCTGCACCCCCCTGCACCCCCCTACGCCTCCTCGGGAAGGTAATATCGAGCAATAAGCGGCCAGCCATCAATACCTGACAAAGGGAAGACCTCGGTGGACGACAATCAGAAGCGGGTGTTCCCTCGGTCCTCGCCAACACTCGCCACCCCAAATTACGATCTTATTAGCTCCTTAACTGTTCCTGATTAAATGAAACCCGCTGAGGTGAGGTCGTAGGGGGAGAGAGAGAGAGAGAGAGAGAGAGAGAGAGAGAGAGAGAGAGAGAGAGAGAGAGAGAGAGAGAGAGAGAGAGAGAGAGAGAGAGAGAGAGAGAGTGTGTGTGTGTGTATGTTGATATTGCTTTCATAATGTCGTAGTACAAATATTACTACAAAACCCTCTCTTTGTGCTCCTCTCTCTCTCTCTCTCTCTCTCTCTCTCTCTCTCCCCTGTGGCTCTTTAATAATATATGCATGGAAAACATACCTTGCAATATTAGCCACGAAGGCCTCAGATCCTGTGTTGTGGATATTAAATGCTCGCAACGTCCTTTTGATGATGTTATTGGTTCCTGGACAAGGGAGGCGACCGACGAGGAGGCGACCGACGCAACACGAGACTTAAGTCAACACGGAATATTATAAACGAAAAGGGATAATGACAAGGAAGGATAGGAAGAAGAGAAGAGATATAGAAGAACAAATAAGAATAAGAGAATTAAGAGAAAGGATAATAACAAATGGATAGGAACTTGATAAAGGAGGAAGAGAAAGGAGAAAAGGACAATAGGATAGAAGGACGTGAACTAAAGGAAAAAATAACGTGAATTGGAACAGAACAAGAGGAGAGAATGACAAGAACAAGAGGAATGAGACGAACAAAAGGAGGGAATGACAGAAACAAAGAGAAGAGAATGAGAACAAGAGGAGGAAATGAGAAGAAGAAGCGGGGGGAATGACAAGAACAAGAGGAATGAAAAGAACAAAAGGAGGGAATGACAGGAAAAAGAGAAGAGAATGACAAGAACAAGAGGAATGCAAAGAACAGTACAAGGAAAGGCAAGGAAGAACAAGACGAGAAAGACAAAGATTAACAGACGAAAAGAAAATCGGACCATCATTTGCATGCACAACCATCACCTTTAACGCTCCTTTAATCACCAGGTAAGATTTTTGTCTCTAGCGGGGATCACCTGAGAGAGAGAGAGAGAGAGAGAGAGAGAGAGAGAGGGGAGAGAGAGAGAGAGAGAGAGAGAGAGAGAGAGAGAGGGAGGGGAGGAGAGAGAGAGAGAGAGAGAGGAGAGAGAGGAGAGAGAGAGAGAGAGAGAGAGGAGAGAGAGAGAGACAGGTTGCAGAAAATATAAAGAAGTGTAGGGGATTTTAGAGAGAGAGAAGAGAGAGGAGAGAGGAGAGAGAGAGAGAGAGAGAGAGAGAGCGAGAGAGAGAGGAGAGAGAGAGAGGAGAGAGAGAGAGAGAGAGAAGAGAGAGAGAAGAGAGAGAGAGAGAGAGAGAGAGAGAGAGAGAGAGAGAGAGAGAGAGGGGAGAGAGAGAGAGAGAGAGAGAGAGAGGAGAGAGAAAAGAGAGAGAGAGAGAGAGAGAGAGAGAAGAGAGAGAGAGAGAGAAGGAGAGAGAGAGAGAGAGAGAGAGGGGCGCTCAGGTGACCCCGTACAATGGTTCCTCCTGCCTGGAGTATCCTGACCCCTTTGTCTGGTGAGGCTAGAAGGGGTAGAAGGGCATCTCACTACTCATTACCTCCCGCCTGCTATTGAAATTATTACACCTGGCTGTCTGTTATTAGGCAGCGAGCGTATCTGATGAGAACCTGGGATTGGGCGGGACGATTTGGCGGGACGATTGGGCGGGACGATTGGGCGGTTTGGGCGGGATGATTTGGTGAAACGATTTGGCGGGACGATTGGAAGGGATGATTGGAAAGGTAAGGGCAGCGAGGAGATGGAGATACACAGAGAGATAAAGATGGAATAGAGAGATAGAGAGAGAGAGATAGGGTGATAAGATGGATGGAGTGGAGAGTCACTTAGATATGGGTGTTGATACTCACTAGCAGAAAGAATGGGCAGAATGATAAGGGAGGAATGGAAGGTGGAAAGGAGAGAAAGAATGGTATGGATGCGTCATGCTAAAATTTTGATACACTTAAAATAGATGAAAAAAATAAGAACTAGGCGATTTTGAATTATGAAAAAAAAAATTCCGCCCCCCAAAAAAAAAAAATTGCGATAAATGAAAAAAATATCTGAAAACCCCACCCAAATAAATAAATAAATAAATAAGATATAAAAAAAATATATATATAATATCAAAATAAATAACTTAGGTGCTAAATAAGTTATAAATAAATAAAAATAAGTAACTGGTGATAACTGTAATGATTAAAAACCAGAAATACACAAATTGGAATAAAGGAAAATGATACGAAAGTGAATTACAGAATAACCACAAATTGCATTACCAAATAAAAAACAAGAGAAAGAGAGAGAGAGAGAGAGAGAAGAGAAGAGAGAAGAGAGGGGAGAGGAGAAGAGAGAGAGAGAGAGAGGAGGAGATGAGAGAGAAGAGGAAGAGAGAGAGAGAAGCGGAGAAGAAGGGAAGGGGAAGAGAGAGAGAGAGAGAGAAGAGAGAGAGAGAGAGGAGAGAGAGAGAACTTTACAAAAACAATACATTTTCCCTCTCTCTCTCTCTCTCTCTCTCTCTTTTCTCTTCCCTCTCTCTCTCTCTCTCCCCCTCTCTCTCTCATATAATTAGGGTAAAGAGATAGGGTTGCAATGGTATACGATATCTTGAGCTTCAACTTAATTATAAAGATGGTGATGATGATGGTGATGGGATGGTGATGGTGATGATGGTGATGGTGATGATGATGATGGTGATGATGATGATGATGATGATAATGACGGTAGTAGTGATAATAATGATGCCTTTAATACATATGGTAATTAGTATGATAATGAGTACAGTGTTTTTTAATGAGAGAAGATAGTGAGGGTGAGGAATTTAAAAAAAAAAAGAGGAGGCAGAAGGTGTTGACAGTGATGTAGTCCTTATCAAAACCACACACACACACACACACACACACACACACACACCACACACACACACACATGACACTTAATGTTTTCATAACCTTCGTTGCCATTAAGGAACCCAACAAGACCTCAAGAACAATATAAATAATGACCTCATCTGCATAATAGCTATTAGGAGCCATAGGTTTCGCCGCGTCCATTACCTAAGGGGTTGCTTGTCTCCTCTAATGGGTATTTAATGGAAGGGCAAATTGTCATCTTGAGAGAGAGAGAGAGAAGAAGAGAAGAGAAAAGGGGGGAGAGAGAGAGGGGAGAGGAAGAGAGAGAGAGAGGAAGAGAGAGAGAGAGAGAGAGAGAGAGAGGGGAAGAGGGGAGAGAGAAACTTAGTTAACAATCATCTTTAAGCCCTGTATGATTTTTAATTTTTTTTAAATAGAAAAAATAAAAAAGAGAGAGAGGGAGAGAAGGGAGAGAGAGAGAGAGAGAGAGAGGAGAGGGGAAGAGAGAGAGAGAGGAGAGAGAGAGAAGAGAGAGACTAATCACTCTCATAAGACACAGTGAGAAATATTTCAAAACTAAAACCGAATAAACCTAAACCACACCTAAAAAATGGAGCGAAAAATAACACGTCCCAAACACGTCCACACAAAAAAAAAAACTACTTAAGAATACGATAAGAAATAATTATGAACCACAAAGAAACAAAACAGAGAACTTGGAAGACCCATTAGCTAATTACTCATCGTTTGCTAATGGGGGTCACTCGTCATTAACTTTCTCTGAGATCCAAAAAAATGGGGAAGAACTTTTGGAATTTTTTTTTTCATTGGTATCTCATTTTTGTTTTAGTTTTAGTTAGTTTGTTGGTGGGGAGGTGGTTTTTTGGTGGGTTTGGGGGTGTGTTGTGTGTGTGGGTGTGTGGTGTGTGTTGTTTGTGTGTGTGGTTTTTTGAGTGTGTTTTTGTGTTTGGTGGTGTGTCAAGTCATGTGCACCTATTGATCTAACCTGTGACTGCTCATCTGTGTAAGTAAAACTCTATTATAAAAAGACCTGTGTACATTATGTGTGTAAATATGGTAAGAAAAAAGGGTTTTGGCTATTGATGGAGATTTTTAATTTTATCCCCACACACACACACCACACACACCACACACAACACACACACACACCACACAACACACAACCCCCACCCCACACACACACACGTCAGAGGGTGGGCCATAAAAAAAAAAAAAACCAGATCATGTTGACATATATGCACCTTGCTTCTACACCCATCCACACCCCACCCACACCCTCCCATAACCTCCACACAACCCCCTCTTACACCCCCACCCTTTCCACAACCTCCACACACCTCCACCCCTTCCACAACCTCCCCACCCCCCACCCACCCCCCCCCACCCAACCCCACCCCCTCCCTGCCCCCCACACTTTCATACCGCACGCCAAACGCAGTCCACCCCTCACACACCAACACCACCACACACACACACACACACACACACACACACCACCACAAAAAACCACAAAACATAACACACAAAACACACACACACTTTTTGAATCTTTTACACAATTATAATTACCCATCGGAAGCTTCCTGATCACTTTCTACATATTATAATTATCATCATTATTATTATTAAATTTAAAAGACCTACAATTCTAAAAAAACAAAAAAAAAAAAACAACAACTAGGAAAACGAGGAATGCATTTTTTGGTTTCAGTTTAAAATTTCAAAACTCAAAGAACGAAAAAATCAAAATAACTCATAGGATAGAATGTACATTATAGAAAATTGTCTAATCTAATCTAATCTAATTGTCTTATATAATGAAAATCTAATTGCAGAAAATAGATAGATAGAATGGCATCCACTAACTCACCATCACCATCACCATCACTACCATTATTCTTTCCCATTCCACCTAGCGTCTCATCCACTCCTTCATCCACCTCCCCTGCCGTGATGGATGAACCCACTCCTATCCACTCCTAGAACAAGTCCATCTATCACGTGTTTTATGGATGAAAAGCGGCAGTAATATCTTGACTCATCTTTATTTATCAAGTTATTGGCAAGCGTCGATAGGAACTGATAGCTGTGATGTCTTAACTTCACTCCAGCCCTTCCCTTCCCTTCCCTTCCTCCCATCTCTGAGGATTGATGGGGAAGGATGGGGCTATAGGTGTGACTGGTGTAGGATATGTGTGTGTGTGTGTGTGTGTGTGTGTGTGTGTGTGTGTGTGTGTGTGTGTGTGTGTGTGTGTGTGTTGATGAAAATATGTTTAAAAGATATGCTAAAAGTTTGTGTATTAGACGAAAACTGTGACGTTGTGGAGATAAGAATGATGTAACATGTATGAAAGCACTGATGAGACACGTATATGTATGGCTGTGAAGGCAGAGGGATGGAAGGTAAGGTAGGTTAGTGAAGGAACTGAAGGAAGGAAGGTAGTGGTCGTGGTGGTAGTGGAAGTTTTCAACCAGACAGTCAACCAGGCCCGCCAGACGACCGACCCACCAGACACCTCAACCCAAAACCACGTCACATAAACCGACAAAACACAACCTTATGATACAGATTCCTAAGGGTGAAAGTCTGGTGGCTATCCAGGTGAGGGTTAAGACACCTGTTCCTTCTTGTCCTCCCCCTCTACCCCCGCCCCGGACAATGCAGAGTTACCAACGAGAGGTTTAGAAAAAAAAAATTCCCCATAACTTTTTCTGATATTCGGTGACTACACGGAGGTGGCAACACTTTTGGAGGAACTTTTACTGATGTGTTTGTGTCTTTAAGTATTTTCTTATCCTTGTTGGATGTCATTAGTGGTTTAAAATGTGGCTGTGCATCAGTATTTACCTTGGAAGTGACCAGCGCGGCCCAAACATTGTGATATCCAGGCGTCTATCTGCCCCACCTGACACACACACACACACACACACACACCTGACACACAGACACACACACACACACACACACACAACCTTCATTATATTCTCACTGTTCCTTCTCCATCCCTTCTTTTACCAATCAGATCCTTCTCTTCTTCTTCTTCTTCTTCTTCTTTTTCTTCTTCCTCCTCCTCCTCCTCCTCCACAATCGAAATTCTTCCATCTATTCCACTTTTATTTATCCACTCCCGAACCCTTATAATTTAACCTGCCATAAACTAGTTCTATAAGTAATCCACAAGTACTGGTATTTCTCTACAATCCGTTCCATTCAGTACTCCACATAAATCCATCAGGGGATTATCTGTGGTTAAGGGATTAGGATCAGGATTTACACACTGGGTCCTACGAGTCCTACAGGTCACGGAGGTTACGTGTAGGATACCCAAGGAGACGCCCAAAGGATAATACTTATAATAATAAGAAAAAAATTACGAAGCTTCTGAAATATCCTGACGATGAAGATTTGAAACCTCTATTTTTTTTTTAATGTTCTTCCCTGCCTTTGTGTGTGTGTGTGTGTGTGTGTGTGTGTGTGTGTGTGTGTGTGTGTGTGTGTGTGTGTGTGTGTGTGTGTGTGTGTGTGTGTGTGTGTGTGTGTGTTTTCCCTATTTTCCAATTTGTTTTCCCTATTTTCTCTTTCCGCCTGGTTGTGTGTGTGTGTGTGTGTGTGTGTGTGTGTGTGTGTGTGTGTGTGTGTGTGTGTGTGTGTGTGTGTGTGTGTGTGTGTGTGTGTGTGCGTGTGTATGTGTGCGTGTGTGTGTGTAGACAGAAGGGCAAGCGATAGACCTCCTATATTCCAGCGCCGAGGATGAAAGGCAGAGCAGACAGTCGCATTTATCAATCACCCATGGCGGTCGACCCCAAGAACCAAAAGAGAAAGAAAGAGAGAACAAGAAAAGAAAGAAAAAAAGAGAGAGAGAGCCCCCCGCACATTGGTAATAAGTTCGTCTGACGTCCTCAACCCCCAACCCCTTAACCCCAACCCCTTAACCCCTTACCCCTACCCTTAACCCCTTCCCCTAGTCTGACCCTTAATCTCTCCTATCGCTCTTAACCTCTCGCGTCCCTAGTTTCTCTCTGTGCCACTTCCCTGAGGATAA
>JACEEZ010000278.1:72500-80000 GCA_016584305.1 Chionoecetes opilio
TCCACTAACTAATTTGGTATATTCAGTTATTTTTCGTTATTCTATAGCTAACAACATATGATTTTTTATAACAAAGGAAAGATCTGGGTGTCAAGGGGTGAATACAATATATTTTACACGCGAACATCTGTCACCTAGTCAATCATGGGAGTACAAAAAATGGGAGGACATGGGTGACTTAGAGAGATAGTTACATAGTTACTTATAGAGATAGGGAATTAATGAAACTATGTATCCACCAGGTCAATATTAGTAAAGGTATGCAATTAAAATGAGTATTGCAATATTTTAATCCCAACATGCACGAGTAAGCAGCAACGCATGAAGGTGTACAGAAACATTAACATCAATATAAGTATTTAAATAGTGACGAAAAATATCAATAAGAAAATAACTTAACTTGTAAATATTGTGTTTGTTAAAATTATAGGATCTTGATGAAATATTGAAACATTTGATATAACATACTTAGCATATCATTACCTCTCTCTCTCTCTCTCTCTCTCTCTCTCTCTCTCTCTCTCTCTCTCTCTCTCTCTCTCTCTCTCTCTCTCTCTCTCTCTCTCTCTCTATTTCATTTATTTAAACAGTTAGTAATCATACATATGACTTAAAAGGTAGATCATTTAAGGCAGTAAGTGTTCAAAATCTCTCTCTCTTCTCTCTCTCTCTCTCTCTCTCTCTCTCTCTCTTCTCTCTCTCTCTCTCTCTCTCTCTCTCTCTCTCTCTCTCTACATCCAGAATTCTGTGCCATTAGATGATTAATCTAAGGAAGAACAAAACAAAACAAAACAAAACTGTGAACTTACTAAAACTCAACAATATTGTCCATCGTATCAATGTACTTGTTTTATCAGCAGCTAATACTATGTATCCTGAGATAAGACTTATCTCGAAACAGTCTTTTTCACAAATGTTAACTCAATTGTGAATAAAAGTATTGAATCTGAATCTCTCTCTCTCTCTCTCTCTCTCTCTCTCTCTCTCTCTCCTCTCTCTCTCTCTCTCTCTCTCTCTCTCTCTCTCTCTCTCTCTCTCTCTTCTCTGACTTTCCCTCTCGCCTAACCTCTGACCTAGCTAAGAAAAACATACCCGCCCGATCACTTCTCAGCAGCAATTGTAAACTTTTCGGTTTGATTCAGTTTCTCCTCAAAGACTCGTAAGAATACAAAGCGTTTTCTTATAATTTCCCTGGAGAGCCTCTAAATATATCCTCTGGCACTTCCCTTCCCTCCTCCCCGCTGGAAAATTCACGCTACCGGGTTCTACTACAAGAGACAAGTGACAAATATACCTGTGACTTGCCAAGTATAAGCTAGGTAATTGTAGTAGTGGTGGTAGTAGTAGTAGTAGTAGTAGTAGTAGTAGTAGTAGTAGGAGTAGGAGTAGTAGTAGTAGTAGTAGTAGTAGTAGCAGCAGTAGTAGTAGTAGTAGTAGTAGTAGTAGTAGTAGCAGTAGTAGTAGTAGTAGTAGTAGTAGTAGTAGTATAATAGTAGTAGTAGCAGTTAAATGGTATACTTTAATATAAGTAGTAGTAGTAGCAGTAGTAGTAGTAGTAGTAGTAGTAGTAGTAGTAGTAGCAGTAGCAGTAGTAGTAGTAGCAGCAGTAGTAGTAGTAGTAGTAGTAGTAGTAGTAGTAGTAGTAGTAGCAGTAGTAGTAGTTAAATGGTATACTTTCAAAATTACGTTTCTCGCTCAATGCATATCTTCTAATAAGCTTAGTTCAGTGCTGTTCCCAATTTCCTTTTACTATAAATCTACTCAAATTATTGTATATGTGTGTTATTAGTCGGTATTGAACCATTGGGACTACATTATCATCATTATTATTATCACTTACAATACTTACCACCACCACTACCACCACTACCACCACTTTGAACTCTCCAGAAGATTGAATACAAAAGAAAAACATGACTCCAGCACGCCGCTTAAGGTGAAGAGGAACTAAAGACCCCGACCACTTTCCCTCCAACTGTTGACGCGTGCAGAGAGAGAGGGAGAGAGAGAAGGGAGGGAGAGGGAAGGGAGACAGGGAAGGGAGACAGGGAATGGAAGGAGAGACATAGAGAGAGTGGGAGACAGGAGAAGGGAAGGGAGGGAAGGGAGGGAAAGAGAGAGGGAAGAGAGGGAGGGGAGAGAGAGGAGAGAGACAGGAGAAGGGAGGGAAGGAGAGAGAGGGAGGGAGGGAAGAGAGAGAGGGAGTTAAAGGGAAGGGAGGGAAGGGAGGGAAGGGAGGGTAGGAAGGGTCAGGCCACCACTTTTACCATCGCAGGAGACGCATCCACCCCGCCAGACCTGAATATTAATGGCGGCGGGAGAATAGCCAGGAATTGTAAAGGTTAATGAGCAGGAGGAGAGAAGGCAAGGCGGGTGAAGGCATGATGGGCAGCAGAGTGTAAGAATGCAGGGAAATATTACATGCATTTATATCCTGATTCTTCATTTTAAATCCTCTTTTTCTCATTATTAAAATCCTTACATGTATTAAATCCTGATCTTCACTTTAAATCGACTTTTTCTCGTTATTAAAATCCCTGTTTTTTTTTTTTTTGTTTTTTTTTATCATATGGAGGAGTTTAATATTACATGCTTTTAAATCCTGATCTTCACTGAAATCCACTTTTTCACGTTATTAATTAAAATCCCTGTTTTTTTTTTTTTTTTTATCATATGGAGGAGATTAAATAGTACATGCATTTAAATCCTTATCTTCATTTTAAATCCACTTTTTCTCGTTATTAAAATCCCTCTGGTTTTTTTTTTCGTCATATGGAGATTTTCAAATGACTTTAAAATTAAAAACCCATTATTTCCTATCAATTCTTTGAAACACATTTAAAATCCTTATCTTCACATATTCATTCCAAACTTTCTACCCTTTTTTGTCATTGAAGGAAAAGAATGCATGTAATATTTTGATGCATTTTTTTACTTCAATGACAAGAAAGTTAAGGTTGGAATGAATATGTAAATATATATAAGGATTTTTAATGTGTTTTTGAGAATTGCTAAGAAATAATGGGTGTTTTATTTAGGTGTCATTTGAAAGTCTCCGTATGATAAAAAAGAAAAAAAAGAAGGGCGGGATTTTAAAAGCGAGAAAACATGACGAGATATAGAAATAAAATATTGAAATGACTAGGAATAGAGTATAAAAGTAATGTATTCAGATAAGAAGATAGAGATAGAGACCTATAGATAGAGAGAGAGAAAGATCAAATAAAAATAATAAAAATAACAGTCAGCAAACACAAGAAAATAATGGAAATAACTACGAAACACATTACAAGAAAATAAAATCAAATAAAAACATCATACAATACATCAATAAAATCAAATAAAAGCATCATACAATACATCAATAAAATCATCCACAAACCTCTCTCTTTTCATCCTTTCTTTCTTTACATTTGTACTTTTCAACGAAGGAAACATTTAATGGCGAATCATGGGTCTCAGACGATGAATTTAGAGGAGCTCAACGCCTTTAGAATTCACCCTTTTGGAAGAATTTATTAGGGGGGGAGAAGGGATGGGGGAGAAGTTGTAGGGGGGGCTTGTAGGGGGGAGAGCAAGAGTGATGAGAAGGGGGAGAGCTGGGAGTCAGTGATGGGTGAATTTAATGGCAGGGGGAGGTGGGGATGTTGCTCGTGTGCGTTGTGTGTGTGTGTGTGTGTGTGTGTGTGTGTGTGTGTGTGTGTGTGTGTGTGTGTGTGTGTGTGTGTGTGTTTGCTCCCATTGATATAAAAAAAACCCCACGAGACTTAATAATGAAAGACTTAGTAATGAAAGGACTGACTTTAATACATTAAAAGAAAAAATGAAGGTAGGCAAATTTGGAATGAGGGAGAAGCGAATTACAGACGAAGGAAAGAAGGAAGGAAGGAAAGAAGGAAAAGAATGATGATGAAGGGAGAGAGGGAATGAAGACAGGAAGAAATGAAAAATAAATAAAGTAAATGAGAGAGAGAGAGAGAGAAGAGAGAGAGAGAGAGAGAGAGAGAGAAGAGAGAGAGAGAGAGAGAGAGAGAGAGGAAGAGAGAGAGAGAGAGAGAGAGAGGAGAGAGAGAGAGGAGAGAGAGAGAGAAGAGAGAGAGAGAGAGAGAGAGAGAGAAAGAGAGAGAGAGAGAGAGAGAGAGAGAGAAGAGAGAGAGAGAGAAGAGAGAGAGAGAGAGAGAGAGAAGTGAGAGAGAACAACGAAAAATGTAAAAAAAAAAAAAAAAAAAAATAGTGATAAAATGACGTGTATACAAAAATCAACTCTAAAATTAATGAAACACTAATCACCAATCCCCGCCCTGCCTCTAATCCCCTCGCCCCAGCCTCACCCAATCACAAGCCATTAATTCTAACACTAAAAATGCATAGCCAATCCCAGGCTGTCGTGTCTCATGCGATTGTGAAGGCAGTGCATGAATCCTAATCAATGGTGACGTCATACAAGGGGATTGATGAGGCATGAAGAGGGATTGGTAGGGATTGGGGGAAGGGATTGGGTGGGATTGGGTGTTGTGTCTGACAGTGTAGGTGACGGTATTTAAGGAGGAGGAGGAGGAGGAGGAGGAGGAGGAGGAGGAGGAGGAGGAGGAGGAGGAGGAGGAGGAGGAGGAGGAGGAGGAGGAGGGGAATGGATGGTAGAAGTGAGTCTGATGAGGAGAGAGAGAGAGAGAGAGAGAGAGAGAGAGAGAGAGAGAGAGAGAGAGAGAGAGAGAGAGAGTATATCCTACCGTAAAAGTCAAGGATTTGCGAATTGTTTCTTGGTCTATCATGCGTGTTAAGAGAGAGAGAGAGAGAGAGAGAGAGAGAGAGAGAGAGAGAGAGAGAGAGAGAGAGAGAGAGAGAGAGAGAGAGAGAGAGAGAGAGAGAGAGAGAGAGAATAAACCAGTATCATAATCATCTCTAACACAACTTAAAATCCACACAAAAAAATTCACCTGGCGAAAAAAAAAATCGAAATTAGGAAAACGTGTATAAACAGTTCGCATTTTCCGTGACCTACGCTGACCCCACTCCCTCCCTTCCCTCCGTCCTGCCCTGCTTGACCCCGTGACCCCAGTGAAAGTGTGGTGTGCGTGCGTTATGTGAATTTTATGCTAAATGATAACTCCCATCCCTTCCCCCTCCCCTTCCCTTCCCATCCTCTCCATCCCTTCCTCTTCTCTCCCTTCCTCCCACCCTCTCCCTCCTACCTTCCTCTCCTTTTTCCCCCTTCCTCTCCCCTCCCTTCCCCTCTCTCTTCTCTCTCTCCCTTATCCTCCTTCCTCCTCTCCTATCTCCCTCTCCCTCCTTCCCTTCCTCTCCCCTCCCTCCCTTCCTCTTCCTCCTCTCCTCCTCCACTCCCCTCTCTCCTTTCTCCCCTTCCATTCCTTTCCTCCTCCAATCCCTTCCCCTCTCCTCAAATCCCTTCATCCTTTCCTCCTCCCCTTCTCTCCCATCTCTCTCCCTTCCTTCCTCCTTCTCCCTCTCCCCTTCTCTCCTTCCTTCTCCTCCCTCCCTTCCTTCCCTTCCTCTTCTCCTTCCCCTTTCCCTTCCTCTCCCCTCCTTTTTCCTTCCATCCCTTCCTCTCCTCTCCTTCCCTCCCTTACATGCCCTTCCTTCCTCTCCTTCCCTTCCCTTCCTTCCTGCCCTCCCTTCCTTCCTCCCCTCCCTTCCTCCTCTCTCCCTTTCTTCCTCACGTGCCATTCCTTCCCCTTAGTAACTCCCTTTGGCGTTTCTCTCACATATCAGAACGTATATTAACGTCATTAACAACACCTGGAGGACTTAAGGTATTCAGGTATATATTCTAAGGCAAAAATGTCGAGTCCCGGAATTTAGTTACCAGTGTCAATTATATAATTTTTAGAGTAAGATTTTTTATTATTTTTAGAATTATTTTTAGAAACTTTTTTGATTTTTTTATATACGTCATGTTTTTAAAAGTTTGATTTTTTTTTTCTTCACTTTTTTTCACTTTTTTGATATTTTTTAGGGTTAAACTAATGATATTTTTAAATTTGTCTATTTTGTGATATGGTTTAACGAATGATTTTTTTTGTGATATGGTTTAACGAATGATTTTTTTTGTGATATGGTTTAACGAATGCTTTTTTTTGTAATATGGTTTAACGAATGATTTTTTTTGTGATATGGTTTAACGAATTATTTTTTTTCGTGATATGGTTTAACGAATGATTTTTTTTGTGATATGGTTTAACGAATGATTTTTTTTGTGATATGGTTAAACGAATGCTATTTTTTGGGTATTTTGTGATATTGTAGAACTTATACTTTTTTTGAGGCTTTGCTAAGATATACGATTTATATGATTTATTAAAGGGAGTGTGTTGTTGTATTATTTATTTTTTATTTTTCAGGTAAACGTTCAAGACATTTTGATACTTGTTTTCCTACTTATTTTCTTTCTTGTCTCCTCCTCCTCCTCCTCCTCCTCCTCCTCCTCCTCCTCTCTCCTCCTCTCTCCTCTCTCCTCCTCCTCCTCTCTCTTCACTTTCTCTTTCCCACAAATCATCTGTTTACTTTCCCACATTTCCTTTTGCATTTTACATTCTCTCCTCCTAGGTTGCATTTCTCTCCCATTATTCTCTATTATCCTTTCTTCTACTATTCCTACTACTCTCTACTTTCTTCTACTATTCCTACTTTCTTCTACTATTCCTACTACTCTCTATTTTCTTCTACTATTCCTACTACTCCCTACTTTCTTCTACTATTCCTACTACTCCCTACTTTCTTCTACTATTCCTACTACTTTCTACTTTCTTCTACTATTCCTACTACTCTATTTTCTTCTACTATTCCTACTACTCTCTACTTTCTTCTACTATTCCTACTACTCTCTACTTTCTTCTACTATTCCTACTACTTTCTACTTTCTTCTACTATTCCTACTACTCCCTACTTTCTTCTACTATTCCTACTACTCTCTACTTTCTTCTACTATTCCTACTACTCCCTATTTTCTTCTACTATTCCTACTACTCCCTACTTTCTTCTACTATTCCTACTACTCCCTATTTTCTTCTACTATTCCTACTACTCTCTACTTTCTTCTACTATTCCTACTACTCTCTACTTTCTTCTACTATTCCTACTACTCCCTACTTTCTTCTACTATTCCTACTACTCCCTACTTTCTTCTACTATTCCTACTACTCTCTACTTTCTTCTACTATTCCTACTACTCTCTACTTTCTTCTACTATTCCTACTACTCCCTACTTTCTTCTACTATTCCTACTACTCCCTACTTTCTTCTACTATTCCTACTACTCTCTACTTTCTTCTACTATTCCTACTACTCTCTACTTTCTTCTACTATTCCTACTACTCCCTACTTTCTTCTACTATTCCTACTACTCTCTATTTTCTTCTACTATTCCTACTACTCCCTACTTTCTTCTACTATTCCTACTACTCTCTATTTTCTTCTACTATTCCTACTACTCTCTACTTTCTTCTACTATTCCTACTACTCTCTACTTTCTTCTACTATTCC
>JACEEZ010000278.1:87500-92500 GCA_016584305.1 Chionoecetes opilio
TACTACTACGTACTATCTTTTTTTTTTTTTGTAGGTGGGCAGACTTTTTTTTTTTTTTTTTTGGTAGGTGGGTGTACTATTTTATATTTATATATTTTTTTGTAGGTGGGCGTATTTTTTTTTATTTTTTTTTTGGTAGGTGGACGTACTATTTTTTTTTTGGGGGGGGGTTATGTAGGCGTAAACTTGTTGACGTGTTTTAGCGTCAGAAAGTTGGCTGCGTCCTACAAAGGGTCGGAAAACAAGCCATTGAAGTGACGTCCAACGCGTGTATGTGTGTGTGTGTGTGTGTGTGTGTGTGTGTGTGTGTGTGTGTGTGTGTGTGTGTGTGTGTATGTGTATGTGTGTGTGTGTGTGTGTCATCTCATTCATTCCGGGACGATAATTCAAGACCAACGCAATTCATCTTTTTGATAATATGGAATGACGCACGTAAACACACACACACACACACACACACACACACACACACACACACACACACACACACACACACACACGGACCACAAACAGGTGATGATCAGTGGTGGTGATGATGCAAGTTTGAAGGAGCGTTTGACTTTGACTTTCAAGTTCAGTCGCGTCTCGTAACTTGTCTCGTTTGTCTGTCTGTCTATTACGTATACTGTGATATAGTAGTAGTAGTAGTAGTAGTAGTAGTAGTAGTAGTAGTAGTAGTAGTAGTAGTGGTAGTAGTAGTAGTAGTAGTAGTAGTAGTAGTAGTGTAGTAGTAGTGGTAGTAGTAGTAGTAGTTGTAGTAGTAGTAGTAGTAGTAGTGGTAGTAGTAGTAGTAGTAGTTGTAGTTGTAGTAGTAGTAGTGGTAGTAGTAGTTGTAGTAGTAGTAGTAGTAGTAGTAGTAGTAGTAGTAGTAGTAGTAGTAGTAGTAGTAGTAGTAGTAGTAGTAGTAGCAGTAGTTGTAGTAGTAGCAGTAGAAGTAGTAGTAGTAGTAGTAGTAGTAGTATATATAATAGTAGTAGTAGTAGTAGTAGTAGTAGTAGTAGTAGCAGTAGTTGTAGTTGTAGTAGTAGTAGTAGTAGTAGTAGCAGTAGTAGTAGTAGTAGCAGTAGTTGTAGTTGTAGTAGTAGTAGTAGTAGTAGTAGTAGTAGTAGTAGTAGTATTTAAACACTTTTCAAACAATAACAATGACAATAATGGTACGGATAGCAGAATAAAAATAGTAGTAGTAGTAAAAGTAGTAGTAGTAGTAGTAGTAGTAGTAGTAGTAGTTAGTAGTAGTAGTAGTAGTAACAATAGTAGTAACTAAATCAGCAACAAATGTCATAATAACGACAACAATGATAATAACAACAATAATAATCATCATAATAACATCACTACATTCTCCTGGAAACACGTGTCCATGAAGCCATTTGTCGACACCGTAAAATTCCCGTAATGAAGAGCGACGCACCGCCTTTTTAACATTCAGGACCCGCGCTGGCAATAAAGTGTTAATTAATGAAGCACTGGACACGTACACACTACCTGGCCTAAGTATAAAACACCCTTACCTGTGCAACTCTCATTAGGCTAACAAACTAATACCCACACAGGTTCTCTAGATGACGTAATCGGACACAGAAAGTTCTCTAGATGACGTAATTGGATACAGAAAGTTCTCTAGATGACGTAATTGGATACAGAAAGTTCTCTAGATGATGTAATCGGACACAGAAAGTTCTCTAGATGACGTAATCGGACACAGAAAGTTCTCTAGATGACGTAATTGGACACAGAAAGTTCTCTAGATGACGTAATCGGACACAGAAAGTTCTCTAGATGACGTAATTGGACACAAAAAGTTCTCTAGATGACGCAATCGGACACAGAAAGTTCTCTTGATGATGTAATCGGACACAGAAAGTTCTCTAAATGACGTAATCGGACACAGAAAGTTCTCTAAATGACGTAATCGGACACAGAAAGTTCTCTAGATGTCGTAATCGGACACAGAAAGTTCTCTACATGATGTAATCGGATACAGAAAGTTCTCTAGATGACGTAATCGGACACAGAAAGTTCTCTAGATGACGTAATCGGACACAGAAAGTTCTCTAGATGACGTAATCGGACACAGAAAGTTCTCTAGATGACGTAATCGGACACAGAAAGTTCTCTTGATGACGTAATCGGACACAGAAAGTTCTCTAGATGACGTAATCGGACACAGAAAGTTCTCTAGATGACGTAATCGGACACAGAAAGTTCTCTAGATGATGTAATCGGACACAAAAAGTTCTCTAATGATGTAATCGGACACAGAAAGTTCTCTTGATGACGCAATCGGGAAAATCAGGGCAATACAATCACCATCTCTTTCTAATTATACATCAGTTGTTTTTATATATATATTTATGCATCAAATATTACACGAAACTAGTCTCATTAAATTTCCCAGCTGCCAGTCTCTCATTAGCATATTCTAATTGATTATTCATGAACAAATTTTACCGTGTCAAAAGTTTTTAGCTATTTTTTCTTTTGTTTCTTTTGGTCTGCCCTTGATCAAGCAGGAAATGGTCAGACCTAAGACAACACATGGCTATGACGAACGTGTTTTACTGTATTTATATTCCTCCTCACAGCCACTCGAGATGTCTTTAACGTCACTCATCGTATTGCATAGTCACTCATCATCTCTCTCTCTCTCTCTCTCTCTCTCTCTCTCTCTCTCTCTCTCTCTCTCTCTCTCTGTAGAGACGTGAGCTCGCAATGTGCAGCGTCCCTGTGCATTCGGTCAGCGGTTCGAGTCCGCCTAGTTCGTGCTGACGTGGCGGCGCTTTGTATAGTCAATAACCTTGTAGTTGGTACTTGCAAAGTGTCTAGATAGGATGAAAATCTTATCTTATCTCTCTCTCTCTCTCTCTCTCTCTCTCTCTCTCTCTCTCTCTCTCTCTCTCTCTCTCTCTCTCTCTCTCTCTCTCATTTCCTTACCTTCAATTTGTTACTCCTACACACATGCTTCACTACTAATATAAATTTGCATGTCCTATATATCCTACAGAAGTTCTTGATAAAAAAAGATATAATTTTTAAACAAAGGTCTGTGTATATATGCTAAAACTCATGAAAAAGACATACAAAATAAAATTGAATAAGATACAAAATAAAACGAGCAAAAGAGAAGGATGAAATGAAAATGAAAGTGAAAGAAAAGAAGAAGTGAAGTGAAAAAAAGAAGAAAGAGAAAGAAAAGAGGAAGAAAAGTGAAAGAAGAAAGTGAAAGAAAAATAAATGAAAGAAAAAGAGTGAAGGAGTGCGACAGGAAAGAAACAAAAGACAAAAAGATGTATAGAATAAAAATAGAATACAAATCAAATAAGTAGAAAACCGAGCTAACAATAAAACAGGAAAAAAACCCACCAGAAATTAAACCCCAGGAAAAGAGACAAAACAGAGAAACAAGAGACAAAAATAAATAAAAGGCAGAATAAAAATAGAACACAAATCAGATAAGTAGAAAAAGACGACAATAAAACAGTAAAATAAAAAAACCTGAAATTAAACCCCAGGAAAAGACAATAACAGAGAAACAAGAGACAAAAATAAATAAAAGGCAGAATAAAAAAGAATACAAATCAGATAAGTAGAAAAAGACTTGACAATAAAACAGTAAAATAAAAAATAGCATGGAAATTAAACCCCCAGACACATGTTGGGATAAGGGACAAAAGTTACAAAAGAGAGACAGATCATAAAACCGCCAACCACGACCCGATAAAAAGGTAAACAACGCAATAAAAGATAGGACTAAGGTAACACAGAGAAGGGAAGGAAGGGGAGAAGCGATAAGGCCGATAAGGGGACAATAAAGCTGGGGAAAACGACCCTATGTGAGAGAGAGAGAGAGAGAGAGAGAGAGAGAGAGAGAGAGAGAGAGAGAGAGAGAGAGAGAGAGAGAGAGAGAGAGAGAGAGAGAGAGAGAGAGAGAAGAAGGAAAAAAATATAACCCGATAGAAGGGTAAAACAAAACCTTTAAGATCTTAGATAGAAAGGAGACGAAGAAGGATTGAAGGAATACAGGAAGAGAGAGAGAGAGAGAGAGAGAGAGAGAGAGAGAGAGAGAGAGAGAGAGAGAGAGAGAGAGAGAGAGGGGTAATGGTCCCAAAACGGTCTAGACCACGAAGTGAGGGTCATATCTGGTCCCAAGTTCCTCTCTAACATTAATTTTCAGGCCCGGTCTGTTAGGGGAAGGGAGAAGATGGGAAGAGAAGGAGGAGAAGGAGAGGAGGAGGAGGAGGGGGAGAGGAGGAGGAGGAGGAGGAGGAGGAGGAGGAGGAGGAGGAGGAGGAGGAGAGAGTAACGAAAAACCAGAAGGGACGAAGTGATTAGAGGAAAGTAAAGGGAGAATGATGATGATTTTGAGAAAGAGAGAAAGGAGAGAATGGATGAGTATGTATTGTATGACTCGTTGTTGAATATTGTTGTGAAAAATAAGAAAGAGGAGGAGGAGGAGGAGGAGGAGGAGGAGGAGGAGGAGGAGGAGGAGGAGGAGGAGGAGGAGGAGGAGGAGGAGGAGGAAGAGTAGGAGGAGGAGGAAGAGTAGGAGTAGGAGGAGGAGGAAGAGAAGGAGGAGGAGAGAGAAGGAGGAAGAGAAGGAGGAAGCACATGTCAAGGGAAAAATTGTATGTCGTTAACCTTTTGTTCAGAGGGAATGAAGAAGGAAGGAAGGAAGGAAGGAAGGAAGGAAGGAAGGAAGGAAGGAAGGAAGGAAGGAAGAAGGAAAATAAATATAATAAAGAGATAAAAGGTCAAAGATAAAAGGAGGAGAAAAAAAATACGAAAATGATACGATCTTAAATCCCAAGAATAACAAAATTACTCCGAATTATTGACATGAAAAGACAAAAAAAACGATGTAAGAAAAATAACTAAAAACCAAAAATAAAAAACAGACGGAGGGAAGAGCAGCAGGAAGTGAAGATCAAATATACAAAACTCGGTGATGCAACATTGAAGAGGCGATGAATATAAGATGAGAGAAAAAAACACAAATGCAA
>JACEEZ010000278.1:102500-110000 GCA_016584305.1 Chionoecetes opilio
AAACGAACGAAAGAACGAAGAGGAGGAAGAAAAAAGAAGAAAACGAAACAGAGTACTGAGAATAAGGTTAAACAAGAAGTGAGAAAAATCCAAATGTCACTCACTTGCATTTATCATGAGAGCTGAATGCGAGGAGGGAGGGAGGAAGAATGCATGATTAAGGAGGGGAGGAGGAGGAAGGGAGTAGGGAGGAGGGGGGAGGAGGAGGAGGAGGAGGAGGAGGAGGAGGAGGAGGAGAGAGGAGGAGGAGGAGGAGGAGGAGGAGGAGGAGGAAGAGAGAAGAGGTGACAGGAGGAGGAAAAGGTACAAAGACATAGATGACAAAGGTGGCAAGGAAGCAAGGCAAAAAAAAAGACAAGAGGGGAATAGATGATGAAGCAAGGAGATAAAGGAAGAGAAAGAGAGGCCAGACAGTAGTACATGTCCACCAAGTTCGTCCTGGCGTGGTGGCGCTTTGTATAGTCAATAACCTTGTAGTTGGTACTTGCAAAGTGTCTAGATAGGATCAAAGTATCTTATCTTATCTTACAGTAGTACATAGAAGTAGAAAAATAAAGATATACTAGGACGTAGATGATGTAGAGGAGATAAAGGGAAATGGATGATGGGAGATGTAGGAAAAGAAAAAGCAATTGATGTTATGAAATTGAGACCGAAGAAAGACCTTAATGGCACTCCCTGACGTGTTTCTTCTTGCTGTCTGGGTCTTAGTTAGTTGTCTTCTCTTATTTTGTCTTAAAATTTCTTTCTCTTTCTTTCCTCTTATTTCTCTGGTCATCCAAAAACTGTTGATTGTTCTTTTTGCTTCTTCCACATTCCCCTCTCCAAACAAATACTCCCCCACTATAGCCTCTTCCTCCTCTATGTAAGGTGTTGTAGCCTCGTACTTTTCTTTCTTTCATTATTATATACTGGACACCATAGCAAAATGTTTTAAGTCCTCCTTCTCCGCCCCACACAAATCACATTTTAATTCTTTATTTCTGTATTTTCATCTCCAAACAAATTCTTCACGTCTCCGTCAGACAGGTCCTGAGTCCCACCTCGCCTCCTCCTTCGTGTCAGAGGCCACTACTCCTCTAGGCTGAACCATTATCATAAATTCTCTTTACTCAACATTATTTATGCATTAAACGTATTCATATACATCACCATTATCTGGAGCAGTAATGACAGCCTGTCGATAACTTGTTTCTGCCTCTCACACGGCGCGGCATCTTGTCTTCCCATCCTACACTGCCTCCACCATTGCGATTAATATTTCTTACTTATTGGACACTCCCATCAATACCTCCGTTACTAATGCCTCTAGAGTCATCCATTATCAGGCCTGGATAGCTAGTGGATAAGTGGACGTACAGATGGTTGTACGTACCACAACAACTACTGATCAAAACTTCGTTCCTCCACCATTAACTTACCCATTGGACGCTCTCATCAATACCACCGTTACTAATGCCTCTAGAGTCATCCATTATCAGGCCTGGATAGCTAGTGGATAAGTGGACGTACAGATGGTTGTACGTACCACAACAACTACTGATCAAAACTTCGATTCCTCCACCATTAACTTACCCATTGGACGCTCCCATCAATACCTCGATTACTTATGTCTCTTCATCCATTAGACCGCCTGTATAGCTAGTGGACTGGTGGATTAGTGGATGTAGTAAGTACCGCCACAACCACTGATCAATACCCATCCAGCCAACTTATCGGGCCGGGCAGGCAAACGCGTGATCTATACGCGCCCTGAGACACCCCGCCTCCCGCCGCACTGCGCTGATAAGACAGATGGCGGGGAGATAAGTAAGGCCACAGACGCGCTGGGTCGTTGCTCTCGTGCCTAGGAACCATTAGTTAGGAGGGTGATTACCACATCCCTAACCCCCTAACCCCCCTAACACCCCCTCCTGCTAGCCTACGGTATACAGGGACATGCGTTGTAGTGTTACTCTTCCTGTTATCTCAGTTCCTTCGTATAGTCTTCTTCTTTTTCGGTGGTTGAGTTTAATCTTTCCGTACCGTTGTGTTGTGCTAAACTTCAAAGCCGCTAAACTAGGTCATGGTAAGCCCTCTGATTGCTCTGTTCTCTCTCTCTCTGTTGCTCTCTCTCTCTCTCTCTCTCTCTCTCTCTCTCTCTCTCTCTCTCTCTCTCTCTCTCCAGCACACACAGCCCAAAATGACATCAATAACGACACAAAAAAAAAAAAATTATCAGAAAAGATTCATATATATTTTCCTGTCTGCCTTCGGGTGAGCATAACATCATTATTATTATTATTATTATTATTATTACTTTAGGGATTGACAAATAACCCTAAATACCCTACAGACACTAGAGAGGCGCCCTTACCCTTGCCCTTAACCTTGTTCACGCCCTTAAGAGGTGGTCCAAATTCCCCTTACAATGCATCGACCTCACCGCCCTCGTGTCTAGGTCTCGTAAACAGCCTCCGGACGACCAGACTTACGATAGACTTACGACACAATGGCTACAGCTTCGCCAACCACCATCACCACCACATCCCTGGCACCACCACTTTTCCCCTAAATTCCCTACATATCTATCCTTAAACCACTACTTTTCCCCTAAATTCCCTACACATCTATCCTTAAACCACTACTTTTCCCCTAAATTCCCTACACATCTATCCCTAAACCACTACTTTTCCCCTAAACCCTACACATCTATCTTAAACCAATACTTTTCCCTAAATCTACACTATCCTTAAACACTCTTTTCCTAAATCCCACACATCATCCCTAAACCACTACTTTTCCCCTAACACCACTATCAACACGGTCACTACTACCTTATTTTCTTTATCCCTCCATATACTTCCTAAGCTTCCTCTCTCTCTCTATCTTCATACTCTCATTCTCTCTCTCTCTCTCTCTCTCTCTCTCTCTCTCTCTCTCCTCTCTCTCTCTCTCTTCATGTTAATTTCTTTTTTTTTATCTCTCGTCCCTCATTCATCCTCCTATCTTTTTTTTATATTATATTCTTATTCGTGTTCATTCTTCGTTATATCACTTCACATATTTCCTCTCTCTCCTCTTCTATTTTCTCTCTCTCTCTCTCCTCTCTCTCCCTCTCTCTCTCTCTCTCTCTCCTCTCCTTCACTATTCTTCCTCTTTAACTCATCACAATTCAACGTCATTCCTCTGTTATACCCAGTCTTCTAATATTTTTGCCTTCATCACTCTCTCCTCCTCTCTCTCTTTCTCCTCTCCTTCTCTCTCTTTTCCTCGTTTATTCCATTACTAAGGCGTTCCCCCTTTATCCAGTTACTCCTTACACTCTATTTTCTCTCTCTCTCTCTCTCTCTCTCTCTGTCGTGTCACTGTCTAACATTTCAACCAGACGTTCCAAAATGACCGTGTGTTTATTTCCTTTATTTTCTCTTTTCTTCGTCCTTTAAACTTACTCGCAAAAAGCCGAACAAAGGAGGAAACGGCACGGAAACAGAGCATAAGAAAGGAAAAAGAAAGATAACATTAAAGTAACGATGACGAAATAATATAGGGAATGGGTGGATAACGATGGCTGGTTATTGGAAATGTCGCCTCAAGAAAGGGAGAGAGAGAGAGAGAGAGAGAAGAGAGAGAGAGAGAGAGAGAGGAGAGAGAGGAGAGAGCGAGAGAGAGAGAAAGAGAGAGGACTGAAGGATGGTGAGAATAGAACCGGATACCACCACAGATTCCATCATCTTCTAATTTAATTCACTAAAGGTCTGCTGGAAACTCACTCCACCCTAATTCCACCTCCTATCACCCCATTCCACCTCACCTCCCCTTACTCCACATTAATTCCACTACCAAAGCGTCTTCCTTGCACCTCTTCCACCCTAATTCCACCTCCTATCACCCCATTCCACCTCACATCATCTTACTCCACATTAATTCCACTACCAAAGCGTCTTCCTTGCACTTGTTCCACTTTCCTCCATCTTCTATCACCCCATTCCACTCACATCACCTTACTCCACCTTAATTCCACTACCAAAGCGTTCCTTCCACATCTTCCATAATGCAGAAAACCATCAAGCGGGATAAAAATATGAAGAAGTATTTATGTAAACATTATATTGAAGTGTTATTCCTATATGTATATTCATGTGTTATTTATGTTAAAGACGTAAATCTATGTGTATTCCTTTATGACGACTTATAAGAATCAAAGGGCAAAGGTGGTAAGGGTATTATAACTAGGGTATGTGTGTGTGTGTGTGTGTGTGTGTGTGTGTGTGTGTCTTTTACCGTCGTTATGAATTGTTATTATTCTCTGTGTTATGTTTGTGTACCCCTGGTTTTCTTGTGTCTGTATGATGTAGAATTACCCCAAATCGACATAAAAATATACCTCTTTGTATTCTCTGATATAAGTTTATACCCAGAGGTTATTTAGTCCTTCTCCAAAAGTAATAGAGTGGGAAAATGTTAACGTACGAAAATAAAAAATAAAGTCTGATCCCGACCCCAAGGACTCGATTTTTGATAAGTGGTCAGACTCCAGAGAAAGATAGCATTTAGTCGCTCCATAAACATCGTTTGGCATCTCTCCACTTCCTAAATCCTATGCATGTCTGTCCCACGCCTCTAGCGTCTAACCCTAATTTATTCATACACTACATCTCTCTCTCCTTCTCTCTCTCTCTATTCCTCTCTCTCTCTCTTCTCTCTCTCTCTCTCTCTCTCTCTCTATTCCCTCTCTTTTTTCCCTCCCTCTCCCCTCTTTTCTCTCTCTCTCTCTCTCTCTCTCTCTTCTTCTCTCTCTCTCCTCTCCTCTCTTTTTTTTTTCTCTCTCTCTCTGTCTGTCTGTTTTTTTGTCTGTCTGTCTTTTTTTGTCTGTCTGTGTCTGTCTGTCTGTTTTTCTGTCTGTCTGTCTGTTTTTTTGTCTGTCTGTCTGTCTGTCTGTCTGTCTGTCTGCAGGTGGAAAAGAACGTAATAATTCGCTTCGTGTTGATGCGACGCTCAGGTTTTTTTGTCTGCCATGCTATCGAGTGAGACAGAAGTGGGACGTGTTTGGGTCGTGTTTGGACGCACGCGAGGCGCCCCGAGGAGGACGTAAGCACTGATACAAGGTAATTAGACGAGCCAAAAAGGTGAGAACAAGATAATTATCCACCGCATCTGTTTTTTTCCTTCTATCTTAGCTGTCCATTCCCCGTCACTGCCGCCCGATGTTCTATTCTGTTCTGATATCGAAGCATAAACTCGTTTCTAGTCTGTGTGTGTGTGTGTGTGTGTGTGTGTGTGTGTGTGTGTGTGTGTGTGTGTGTGTGTGGTGTGTGGTGTGTGTTGTGTGTGTGTGTGTGTGTGTGTGTGTGTGTGTGTGAGTGGTGAGTGAGTGAGTGAGTGATGAGTGTGTGTGTGTGTGTGTGTGTGTGTGTGTGTGTGTGTGTGTGTGTGTGTGTGTGTGGGTGGGTGGTGGGTGGGTGGTGGGGGTGGGTGGGTGGGTGGTGGGTGGAGTGGGTGGGTGGGTGGGCGGTGGGTGGTGGGTGGTGGGTGGGGGGGGGTGGGTGGGAGTGAGTGAGTGAGTGAGTGAGTGAGTGAGTGAGTGAGTGAGGTGAGTGAGTGAGTGAGTGAGTGAGTGAGTGAGTGAGTGAGTGAGTGAGTGAGTGTTGTCTGTCTGTCTGTCTGTCTGTCTGTCTGTCTGTCTGTCTGTCTGTCTGTCTGTCTGTCTGTCTGTCTGTCTGTCTGTCTCTCTCTCTCTCTCTCTCTCTCTCTCTCTCTCTCTTCTCTCTCTCTCTCTCTCTCTCTCTCTCTCTCTCTTAAATTCCACTCAATATATCTTTTAACACTCAACATCTATTTCCAATCCACAATTCCATCACTAGAAAATCCATACATTCTCTAACTGCTAGTCTAACTCCCTATATATCTCTTTCCCTCTCCCATTACATAATATCCATTCCATTAACAAACCCCTACTGGCAATCCATCTTCATTTCAACCCTTACATAACCCCCCCTTCTTGTCCCTTCCATCCCCTTCCATACCCCCTACACCCACCCCCCCTTCCTTTACAACAGAGGTTACCAGGAATATCAATCTCTAAAGGTGCATAAAAATAGATATAAAACTTCACACATGTCGAGATTCAAATCAAATTCATGGACACCAAAATAACTTCGACGCGAGAGGAAAAATAGAATATAAAAAGTTTGTAGACATGTGGTGAGACTTGGAAATGGTTTTGGATCCGAATACGGTTTTGGATCCGACTACTCTATACTGTGGTGTGTGGATTCGGTACAGTTCGGATGCGCTTAACAAATTTGCAAATAGATGTGGGTTTTCGGATGTTTGGGAGCGCTGTGGTGGTGGTGGTGGTGGTGGTGGTGGATGGTGGTGGTGGTGGTGGTGGTGATGGTGGTGGTGGTGATGGTGGTGGTGGTGGTGGTGGTGGTGGTGGTGATGGTGGTGGTGGTGGTGGTGGTGGTGGTGATGGTGGTGGTGGTGGTGATAGTGGTGATGGTGGTGATGGTGGTGGTGGTGGTGATGGTGGTGATGGTGGTGATGGTGATGATGGTAGTGAGGATGGTGATGGCGGTGGTGGTGGTGGTGGTGGTGGTGATGGTAGTGGTGAATATCCATGAAAAGTGATGATATGAGGACGTTTGGATTTCACAGGCCAGATGGTGACAAATAATAGTAAAGTAAAAGAAGATGATATTGAACTGATCACAACAAATGTGCGACACGGAATGACGCGTGTCAAAAGAATAAAGTGGGGGTGGTGAAATCCCGTTTGAACAATCTAACTGATTTTTATTGCACATATTATTGTTTTTGTGGTCGATCGTATTGATAGTTTTTTTTTCTTTTGAAGTCATCGTATGTACTGACTGCATGCATGGTAGATATCACTATATAAGGGCTAGTCCACTGTAGATCGAAATAGTGAATGTAAATCGTCATACTACGTAATGTTAAGGTGCCAATAGGGCCATATACCATCAATACAGAAATATGACATAAAACGTCAATTACTACAATATTAAGGCCAGAAATAAGTGCCATAATACCATTCAATAACAAAATAGGAACATAAAATCGTAATTACTACTAATAAAGGCCCAAAATAGGCCATAACACTTCAATACAAATATGCATAAACGTTAATTATACTAAATGTAGGCGAAAATAAGGGCCATAATACCCTTCAATACAAAATCTACAATAAATCGTTAATATCTAATATAAGGCCAAATAATAGCCATAATACCACTTTCTATCAAATATGACTAAAATCTATTATCTTTTAGGCCAAATAGTCCATATACACTTCTGATACAAAATATGACAATCGTTAATTATATCACTATATTAAGGCCAAAATAAGGCCATAATACCACTTCAATACAAAATATGACATAAAATCGTTAATTACTACTAATATTAAGGCCAAAATAAGGGCCATAATACCACTTCAATACAAAATATGACATAAAATCGTTAATTACTACTATTATTAAGGCCAAAATAAGGGCC
>JACEEZ010000278.1:112500-132500 GCA_016584305.1 Chionoecetes opilio
TAGTAGTAGTAGTAGAGGTGTGGTGGTGGTAGTAGTAGTAGTAGTAGTAGTAGTAGTAGTAGTAGTAGTAGTAGTAGTAGTAGTAGTAGTAGTAGTAGTAGTAGTGGTGAGGACAAGTAAGGAAGCAAAGGAAGTAAAATGTGAGGTTTTAATGTGGTTGTTACAGGAGGAAAAGAAGGAGGAGGAAGATAATGAAGAGAAGGAGGAGGAGGAGGAAGATAATGAAGAGGAGGAGGAGGAGGAGGAGGATTACAAAGGATTACAAAGGAAACACAAACGGCAACAGACCGATAGGTCCTTACATTTGCTTTAACTACACTACACTAACTAGATAATAAGAGAGAAAGGATAGGAAGTAGAAGGCTCCTCCCCACCCACCCATCCCTCCAACCGAAGCTGGCCGGAAATGAAGTGATACCATGCAATATAGAAAAACTGCATGGAATTTGTGAGTAAAGTTGAAAACTGTAATCTATGGCTAACTACTACTAGTTTGTGGGGGTAGGTTTAGTGCTTGATAGATAGGTCATGCTATGTGTGTTTTGTAATGGTGAGAACACAGTGTGGAGGTTCAAGGGTGGTGCGGCAGCCTTGCCTGGCGCTTTCTTGGGAGGCAACAGTCAATCAGGCCCCAGCTCCGTTCAATCCACTGCGGATTGTGTACTTTCCATGTAGGACGCCGTACACTTCAATGCCTCCTGCAGCAGTGACCCCTGGTACCTTAAATCCCGATGGTGGTCACTAACTGTCAGGACCCTAAACTGATCCACAGCCCGTCACCGGTCGAGAGTAGTAGTGGTAACCGTTAACTCGGGGCTATCTGTGTGTGTTATGAGGTCTAATGTAGTGCTGGTGTAGGCTCAGTGTGGAAGTTCAAGGGTGGTGCGGCAGCCTTGCCTGGCCCTGGCCGGAGGAGGAGGAGGAGGAGGAGGAGGAGGAGGAGGAGGAGGAGGAGGGAATAATAGGACAAAGGATAACAAATTTCAGACGATCCATCAGCTAGTTCACCTTGAAACACCAGACCATCCATCCAGCTGTTACTGCACTTGTCACGGCGCAGAAAGACCAACGAGCGAGCATTGTTTTGAGTGCTAATGAAATATCCAATCCGAAAGCATGCAGAAATAATGACCAAAATGATTGAAAAAAATAAAAATAATACCAGTTAGAAATGAAATAGTAGTAGTAGGATGATAATTATTAAAGAAGTAAAAAAAGCAAAAATAAAAACCCATTAACATAAGACAGATCAAATAATGGAAAATATTGTCCAAAAAACATGAATCATGAAATAAAAATGGAAAAAAAGAAATTACCAGATGGAAATATAATAGAAGGAAAAGGAAGTCAAAAAGTCTAAAAAAAAAACATCAGCCTAAACACAGAAAAAAATGGAAAGTTGTGCCTAAAAAGTAGAAATACACGTAAACACACAACTATAAACTATACACTACACCCACTACTACTACTAGACACTATACACACTATACTATACTACTACTATATACACTACACTATACACAAACCTATATACACTACACTGAAACACTGAATCCATATGACGCTTGCATGGACAAAATCGCGTCTTGTTATGTCCCGTGTGAGTCAGTGTGTGTTGCTTCGGTGTCCCTGCGGTCGAGTTAGGGTCATGATGTCTCAAGGATGACTAGGGCAGATAGCAGGTCGCAGGAAGGCAGAGTCGTGTAGTACAAGAAGGTGTGATTGTTTATGTGGCAGTAGTGGTGGTGGTGGTGGTGGTGGTGAGGGTGGTAGTGGTGATGGTGGTAGTGGTGGTGTGGTGGTGGTGGCAGTGGTGGTGGTGGTGGTGGTGGTGGTGTGGTGGTGTGGTGGTGATGGTGGTGGTGGTGGTGTGGTGAGGGTGGTAGTTGTGGTGGTGGTGGTGGTGTTTTGAAGGGACAGGGAAGATGTAGCGGTCTGAGTATCCTTGTGGACAGGGCTTTTGGGGAGGAGAGAGAGAGAGAGGAGAGAGAGAGAGAGAGAGAGAGAGAGAGAGAGAGAGAGAGGAGAGAAGAGAGAGAGAGAGAGAGAGAGAGAGAGAGAGAGAGAGAAGAGAGAGGAGAGAAGAGAGAGAGAGAGAAGAGAGAGAAGAGAGAGAGAGAGAGAGAGAGAGAGAGAGAGAGAAGAGAGAGAGAGAGAGAGAGAAACAATGGAAGATTAAGAAAAATATATCAAAGAAACAGACTCGTAGAATAACCATCACTGCGAGAGAAAGAAAGAGAAAAAAAAAATAATAAAGGAAAATTAAAAGAATATCAGAGAGAGAGAGAGAGAGAGAGAGAGAGAGAGAGAGAGAGAGAGAGAGAGAGAGAGAGAGAGAGAGAGAGAGAGAGAGAGAGAGAGAGAGAGAGAGAGAGAGAGAGAGAGAGAGAGAGAGAGAGAAGAGGAGAGAGAGAGAGAGAGAAGACAGACAGACAGACAGACAGACAGACAATACAACACTCATTTAACACATCAAAACACCTCATTCTCCCATCCATAAATATAAGATAAACAAACGTACAGAGATATAGATAAACAGACGACAGACAGACAGATAAACAGACAGACAGACAGATAAACAGACAGACAGACAGATAAACAGACAGACAGACAGACAAACAATACAACACCCATTTATCACATCAAAACTGACCTTATTCTCTCATCAACCACCTCAACCACATCACATCATAAACCCGCGGCTCTTGACCCCCCCCCCCACACACCCTCCGGCCCACCCCGCACCCTAAGCCAAGCAGTTATTTAAAGCCACATCATTAATCCACCCACCACATAGGATCACGCCACTCCCCTACCCCCCTCCACCCTTCCACTCCCCTCCCTTCACGCCGGATGTGGAGTAATCGACGGGATCTTTTAAGGCGTAAAGAAGATTATGAATGACTGAGGGAAGGAAGTTAACTATAGAAAGCTTTTTAGGCAGGATTTTCCATTGTCTTATATGTGTCTAGGTTGATGATTTTTTTTTTTAGCTTTTCTAACTTCCTTTTCTTACTACTACTTCTACTATTTTATTTCCAACGAGTGATTTTTTTTATATCTTTGTTTTCATTATTTCTACTTTTTGGGCAGAATTTTTCAATGTTTTCTGTCTTGATGAAGTTTTTTTTTTTTTTTTTTTTAGCTTTTCTGATAGCCTTTTCCTCCTCCTACTATTTTATTTCCAACTGGTGATTTTTTTTTTTTTTTTTCATTATTCCTGCATTTTTGGAAAAGACTTCATTTTCCACATCTGTCTAAGTTTTTTTTTTTTTTAGCCTTTTTGATTTAGTTTTCCTCCTACTACTATTTTATTTCCAAAGGGTGATTTTTTTTTTTTTTTTTTCATTATTCCTGCATTTTTGGAAAAGACTTCATTTTCCACATCTGTCTAAGTTTTTTTTTTTTTTTAGCCTTTTTTGATTTAGTTTTCCTCCTACTACTATTTTATTTCCAAAGGGTGATTTTTTTTTTTTTTTTTTTCATTATTCCTGCATTTTTGGAAAAGACTTCATTTGCCACATCTGTCTAAGTTTTTTTTTTTTTTAGCCTTTTTTGATTTAGTTTTCCTCCTCCTACTACTATTTTATTTCCAACGAGGTGATATTTTTTCTCTCTTTTTCATTACAGAAGTTACATGTGGCTACAGTCTGCTTAATTAACAATGTATATCTGTGTAAGACTTATGAATGTACCTATGAAATGGATACACAAAAATTCTTTCTTTATTTAATTTAATGATGAGTTATTCTTCTATTATCCCTCAGTAGGATCAGTAAAAATGTACATCGATTTACTTTTGTATATATTTTCACGTATATTTGTGTCCCCCTTTTGCTCGACCCCTCGCCGCCGCTCCTCCCCGGCGGCGTCGAGGCAGAGTCTGTTTCCTTTCATTCCTTCAGCGCCTCGCCAGGAATATAAATGGGTCGCCTTTAGCCTTGTCCCATAAGCTGGAACGGGGGGGCGGCGACCCTCCACTGCCGGCTGCTTGTCTGGCTACCCCGCGGAAGTAACAGTCTCTCTCTCTCTCTCTCTCTCTCTCTCTCTCTCTCTCTCTCTCTCTCTCTCTCTCTCTCTCTCTCTCTCTCCAAATACACCTGAAAGAACACTATTCATTTTTCTTCAATATTTCCATTCTATTTTTTCGTTTATCTGTACGTGCCTTAATTAGATCCATGTTAATATAAAAGATCAATATTCCTCATTATTTCGTTATAAGAATCTAATCAATTTTTTTCTTTATGTGTTGTCAATATACCTCCTCCCTCCTTTCTTACCCCTACTCTCTCTCTCTCTCTCTCTCTCTCTCTCTCTCTCTCTCTCTCTCTCTCTCTCTCTCTCTCTCTCTCTTCTCACATTTTCCAACTATCTCCTTATTCAAATCTCCTTTATCCTTAGTTTTCCTCACTTTCTCCTTCCTCTTTCACTCAACTATCCTCTAACTCTACCTCCACCTTCTCTCTCCTTCCTCCAAACCCTCATTTTTTCCTCCTCTCTTCCCTTCCATTACCTACAACTTTTCTCTCATTCCCCCAACCCCTCATTTTTCCTCCCCACCATTCCCATATCTCCCTTATTTCTTCTCTCTCCTTCCTCCAACGCTCCATATTTCCCTCCTCCATTCCCATATCTTCCCCTAACTCCCTTATTTCTATCTCCTGGCCACCACGGAATCGCCTCCCTCGCGGTTCCCGATAAACATCACTGCGTCTCCCCGCTGCCGCCCACCAAAAGCGAGGCGGTGTGAGAATACGTCTGTTTGTTATTGTTTATTTTCGTCAGGGGAGGGAAGGCGCGCCACTGTGGTTTCGGTCTCGGTGAAGGGAAGTGGAGAGGATAAGCCTGTTTTCCGCATCTTCACCCACGCCTACACACCCGATACATGCCTGATACACGCCTCCTGCACATTCCTAAGCGATACTACACCTCCCTTGCCTTGCCTAACCATCCAGAGCCCGTGCGGGACTTTCTGCACGTTGCGCCTACATTTCCCTTACCTTTACCTCCCTCGTCCCTCTATCTTCGTGGCATTTTTTTGTTTGGGCATTGCACGTTCCACCATGCCTTTCCCTTCCCTTACCTTCCCTCTCTTCTCCTATCTCCGTGCGCTCTCCAGAATACGACAACTTTTAAGCCAAGTGAGAGTTAATTTGCCATAAAGATACGTCTAGATAAGCATTCCACCGCTCCCCTAAGATGTCGCTGATAACGTCCCAAGAATATTAGTTTCGGTTTCGATCGGTTCGCCGTTGCCCTGGACTTGATTTTCTTTCATGTGGGCCGCTCCTTCGTCATTTATTCTTATTTTTGAGAGAGGGGTCGAGGGGGGTGCGAGGGGGAGAGGGGGAAGGGGGGGGGGTAGGTGTACGCTCTCTCTTTTTGCCTATTTTTATGTATAGTCGTGTGTTTACGTTGTCAGGTAAAGGCGAGAGAAGTGAAAACGAAACACCACGATATGTACGTAACCTGTTATTAAATGTGGCTTGGAGGGAAAATACACCTCTCTCTCTCTCTCTCTCTCTCCTCCTCTCTCTTCCTCTTCTTCTCTCTCTCTCCCCCTCTCCTCTTTTCACAGTTATTAAGCATACAGATGGTAAAAGTAATACTAAGGTCAGTAATGTTCAAATGCTCTCTCTCTCTCTCTCTCTCTCTCTTACATCTCTCTCTCTCTCTCTCTCATCTCTCTCTCTCTCTCTCTCTCTCTCTCTCTCTCTCTCTCTCTCTCTCTCTCTCTCTCTCTCTCTCTCTCTCTCTCTCTCTCACTGGGAAGAAAACGAGGGACGGGCAGGCGACAGGAAGTGTATTGTTACCATCACAACGCGAAGGTCTTGAGGCCAAAACCGATTACAAAGACGATCTTGTGAGAGACTGAAGGAGGTCGTGTTTCTGTGTCCTGCCGGGAGGGCGAAGGAGGAGGAACCGAGGGGAAGGAGAGAACAGGAGGAGGAACCGAAGGGAAGGATAGGACAGGAGGAGACCAGGAGACAGTTTTTTTTATTTATTTTTTATTTTTTACATCACAAATAACTGGCCAAGGAAACATAAAGGAAAATCAAGGAAAGCTGGTGGCAGAAAAAAAAAGATGGGTAGGTAGTGAAAGAAATAGGATGGATAGTAACGTATTTAGAGGAGAGAAGAGTGTAATAGGGAGGAAGTTAATAGGCAAGGACAGGTAATGAGTGTGAACGTCGAGGTAATGATAGGACGTAAAGAATAGCATGTGGTGTTAATGGGGAGTGGGTAATGGGTGCTAATGGAGAGGATGGTTGATTATAGGAATGGGTGAAAGTGAGTGTAAGGGTGGGTGTTCGAAATGTGTAAAAAAAAAAAGGGTGGATATGTAAAAATTGGCAAAGTGAAAAATATATGAAAAAATTGCAAATAATATGAAAAAAACCCAAATTAAATACTGACTTCAACTTTAGTAAAACATTTAAAAATAAAAGAAAAGAGAACAATAAGAAAGAGAAAGAGGACATAATAAAAAAGACCCTAAAATCATCTCAATATTAAACAACAAGAACATGACAAAAAAAAAACTACTTTTTTTTGGATTGTTGTGGCATGAAAAGAAGACGCTACAATGGCACAGTAATAAGAAGGTAGTGATGTCCTAGTGGGCGGAAGTGACGTAATACTACACTGTCAATCACCATCACAAAGAAGCAATGATCAAGAAAACAGTTCCCACGACCCTTACCTATCTCTCTCTCTCTCTCTCTCTCTCTCTCTCTCTCTCATCTCTCATGACTCTCTCCTCTTCTCCTCTCCTCTCTCATCCTCTCTCTCTCTCTCTCTCTCTCTCTCTCTCTCTCTCTCTCTCTCTCTCTCTCTCTCTCTCTTCCTTTCTTTCATCTTTCTTCCTTTTTCCATCTCCCTCCATTTATAGTTTTCTTTTTGTGTTCTATTCCCACTTTCTTTTCCTCCCTTTTTGTCTCTTCCCTTTGAATGATTTTCCTCAAGTAGAAGAAAACATTTTGATATATTCACTTTTTTCCTTTTAAACTCAATATTTCTTCAGTGATTTGTTTTTGCAGTGTTAATGATTCATGTCCATTCTAACACTCCTTAAAATATTATTCGGTCGTGTTACTTGGATTGCAGGAATTAATGATGCGTTTCAGTGTTCTTTAGGCGTGTTTGACGTGTTGCCTATCATATTATTATCTCTTGTAGTAAGTTTTGTCTAATTTGTGTTTTTTAAGGAATATCTGGAAGTATCATGTCATTGTGAATTGGCTGAAATAGGGACTTCTAATCATTGTAACTGAAAACTGACTCCAGATTCGTGTTCAGAATGCCCGAAAACTGCTAGGAACTAATTTTCAAACAAATCTATTTTTCGATTTTTTCGTAAATTTGCAAGGGGTATGCCTTGATTTTTTTTTAAATCACGTTTTTCGCAATAATTAAAAAAACTATGGCAGATACGTGCAAGAGGTATTGAAGTTATGATTAATCTAGCAATGCCTGTCATATTATTATCTCTTGTAGTAAGTTATGTCTCATTTGTGGTTTTTAAGGAATATCTGTAAGTATCATGTCATTGTGAATTGGCTGAAATAGGGACTTCTAATCATTGTAACTGAAAACGGACTCCAGATTCGTGTTCAGAATGCCCGAAAACTGCTAGGAACTAATTTTCAAACAAATCTATTTTTCGATTTTTTTTCTAAATTTGCAAGGGGTATGTATGGCCTTGATTTTTTTTTTAAATCACGTTTTTCGCAATAATTTAAAAACTATGGCAGATACGTGCAAGAGGTATAGAGAAGTAAATATGAAGTAGATCAAGGGCTATCCAAAACAGACAGACAGACAAGCACACGGCTACTCCTATAGTATATTAGATAAGAAAGATCAAGGTTAATTAATCTTGGTTATGCCTGATAGCGGCATCAAGGTTCACTATTACACTTAGTACGATAATTTTACCTAATTTCTCATAAAGTCGAGAGCACTGGTGGAGACTGGAGATAAGTGGTAAGTGGAGGGAGGTAAGTGGATGGGCCTCAGTCGCCTCACCACTTGACTTCAGCAATTCAAGTTTTAAAGTTCCTCAGTAGCGACCAATTGAAGTTAAACGCACTGAGTTCTTGCGGCCAGTTAGTTGGTCTCGAGGTAAGGGAGGAGATGAGAGTCTATGCGATGAGCTCCGTAAGGGAAGTGGAGGCCATCCCGCGTGCCTCAGACCCTGAAACACCATGACTATCCTTAGCCTTGTATTTCCCTGCCAAACCCAAGGCCTAATGAAACCTGGGATGAGATAATGAAAGGTAATGAGCCACGGTGCCTCTCCTCCGACTCCTCCTCCTCCTCTTACTCCCTTTTACTCGCTTCCTCTTCCTCCTCCTTTACAAAACCTTTTAATATTCCTAGACGAGAACGAATTACATAATCTTGAAGCAGAATATTCGATGGTGGGGACTCAAATTTCACGGTTATTTGCTTCCTTTTGGTGTCGCATTAATTTGGGTCTTGACTTGGGCGGCGGGCGTGGATGAAATTTTATTCAAGTATTTTATTTTGTACTGGTTTGGGCTGCGAAGGGGAGCGAAGGGGGGCGAAGGGGGGTGAAGGGGGGCAAAGAGGGTGTAAAGGGGGGCGAAGGGGTGCAAATAGGGTGTGAAGGGGGGCAAAGGGGGCAAAGGGGGGCGCGCGAAGGGGGAAAGGAAAGGAATTTATACGTGTTTTCATACAAATATTCGCTTTATATTTAAACAACTCGCTCATCCGTTTGTTCGCGGATGATCCCTGAGAGTAACGGGAATATCCTATCTGGTAAAAAGATGGAGTGGCTAAAAGCTAATGGGTGATCTCTTGAGCTGCGGTGGGAATAGCAGGAATAGGAATGGGAATTAAGTCCTTAAATGTAATGGAAGGGTGTAAATAAAGGAATGGAAGGTATATGTGTGTGTCTGTATGTCTGTCTGTGTATATGCGTGTACCTAACCTAACCTAACCTATTATTGCTTGAACGTCGTAATAGAAGTGTGTAAATTTAGGAATGGAACGTATATGTGTGTGTATATGTCTGTCTGTGTATATGCATGTACCTAACCTAACCTAAACTAACCAAAACTAACCTAACCTAAACTAACCTATTATTGCTTGAACGTAATAAAAGGGTGAAAATTAGGAATGGAACGTATTGTGTGTGTCTATCTATGTCTGTCTATGTATATGTACAGTGAGTGAGTGAGTGAGTGAGTGAGTGAGTGAGTGAGTGAGTGAGTGTTCTCTCTCTCTCTCTCTCTCTCTCTCTCTCTCTCTCTCTCTCTCTCTCTCTCTCTCTCTCTCTCTCATAAATTCCACCCAATATCTCTTAAACACTCCACATCAATTTCCAATCCACAATTCCACCACTCGAGTATCCATACATTCCCCAACACCTACTCTGACTCCCTTTATATCTCTCTCTCTCTTCCATTACATAATATCCATTCCATTAACACCCCCTACTAGCAATCCATCTTTCCTTCTCTGACTACCATTATCTCTTTCTCTTCCATGATGTACCTATTATTTTCAATTACTCCGCTACCCTAACTATGGCCCATTACCCCTTCCTCCCCCTTATCCCCTGACCCCCCCAAGCCCCCTTTCCGCGTCGTCACACCCGGCAGAAGCGTCATCCGTCATCCGTCACCCCCACGTCACCCGCACGCAAGTCACCCATCTCTGTCCTCCCCGCTGCCTTGTGTCTCCTCCCACCTCATCACTTATCCATCAAGGCTCTCTCTCTATCTCTCTTGACACCCACGAGAGAGAGAGAGAGAGAGAGAGAGAGAGAGAGAGTTCAATGGTTCAGCACTTATTAATCAACTCTCTTTCTCTCTATCTCTCCTGACACCCACGAAAGAGAGAGAGAGAGAGAGAGAGAGAGAGAGAGAGAGAGAGAGAGAGAGAGAAGAGAGAGAGAGAGAGAGAAGGAGAGAGAGAGAGAGAGAGCAATGGTTCAATGGTAGGAAACATAACACTATATAGCGACGGGTTCGCTATCAAGCCTCTCTCTCTTCTGACACCCGAGAGAGAGAGAGAGAGAGAGAGAGAGAGAGAGAGAGAGAGAGAGAGAGAGAGAGAGAGAGAGAGAGAGAGAGAGAGAGAGAGAGAGAAATGGGTTCAGTGCTTCCTATACGGTCAGCAGTAGGCAACATAACACTAGAAGGCGATGGGTTCACTCTGCTGGGTTCAAATCTAGCGTCTCTCCTGACCCCCGTACGCGCCTACCCATCACCTGCCTCGCCGCTATCTGCCACACACGTCCAGCTAATTAACCTTCCCACCAGGTAGTCCCGAGTGCTGGTAATCTCCACATTCTCGCTGCTTGTACGGCCACTCCTCCTAGTGGCTTGTGTTTCTTCCACCTTGACTTCATCCACTATTATCCACCAACGCAGCTCTCCACTGGGTCTTGTTTTTCATTTTTCATCCACTATCATCCTCTCTTCCACCTATGCGGTTCTCCACTGTGTCTTGTTTCTTCCACCTTTCCACAATTATTCACCGTCCTCCACCAACGCGGCTCTTCACTGGGTCTTTGTGTTTCTTCCACCTTTACTTCATCCACTCTCCTCCACCAACGCGGCTCTCCCTTGTGACTTGTTTCTTCCACATCATCCACCAACGCGGCTCTCCACTGAATATTGTGTTTCTTCCACCTTTACTTCATCCATCTCCTCCACCAACGCGGCTCTCCACTGAATATTGTGTTTCTTCCGCCTTTACTTCATCCACTCTCCTCCACCAACGCGGCTCTCCACTGTATCTTGTGTTTCTTCCACCTTAATTTCCTCCACTATCATCCCCTCTCCACCATAAGAACACAAAGAGACAGCAAAAGGCCGGGTCATTTCCTTAAGACAACTCCTATATACACACTTAGCAGTTAGTTTCATCATTATCCTATCATTCTCATCTTATTCTTCTTTATCCTATCACCAAATTAACCATCACTACTATCATTACCTTTACTAGTGTCACATTAAACACCATTCTTATCCTATCCTAACCCTGACCGACCCATCCCCAACCATCCTACCCTCCCCTAACCCATCTACCCTCCCCCCCACCCCCCACCCACCCTCCTACCCCCATTCCTATCACCCCCTCCCACCTCCACTGAATCCTGTGTTCTTATCCAAACATTTAAGGTCATTCAATAACCCTTCAAACGCGGTTCTACTTTTTTTTTAATCTTGGCACGCACAAATTACGCTCGTTTCCTTATGCGCTTTATAACATTAGGCCTGACACACTCCACCTCACCACACACCACCAACACACACACACACAACACATCCATACCTCTAACCCCACCCGCACCTATCTAAAACACACCTATTAATTTCCACACACAATTTGGCTTGAGACTCCTCTCCAGCATCTAGTCCGTCTTACTTCCTATGATAGCCAAGGGGTACATTATCAACTAACCAACCCTTCGGAAAACGCTGCATATTTGCTATCGCACGCACACAACGCATCGTTAGGGCGAGGCTTATACAATGGCGAGGGTGTTGAAGGGCCTGACACAAAACACACGGATCCAAGCTAAATACGTCACGTAAACATAAACCAACAACACACACATTAAACAGCTAAAAACCCACAACCGCCACTGAAAACAAGCATAATTTTTCATATATCTCCACTAAAACACAATGGCTGAAAACCTACACTTCAATCTTGTACCCTACTCTTTTAACCACTCTAAACACATCACACGACACAAGGTCAAACACTTAAAAACACTCAACCCATCATCTCCAAACACAAAGCACACTGCACACGCACATTTTTACCACTAGAGAGGAGGGCTTAAAAACCCACTCTGAAGACACATTTAGCCAACATGAAACACATCATATTTTACACTATTAAAGCCCTTAAAAATCGAAACTGCAACACAAACAGCTAACCCACTTATAAAACACCCTTTAAAAAAACCACTTCCAAACAAAACTTGCAACACTGAAAAACAAGCATCATATTTTACCACTTATAAAACACTCTTAAAAATCACTCCAAACACAATAGCAACACTGAAAAACAAGCATCATATTTTACCACTTAGAAAACACACTTAGAAAACCACTCAAACACAATAGCAACACTGAAAAACAACATATCATATTTTACCACTTATAAAACACCCTTAAAAAATCACACATCACTGAAGTACAAACAGTGCTACCAGAACGTCACTCAAGGTCCATACTCAGCCAGTCAGTCACACTCACCATAGCTGTCAACCCAAGAGCCCCGCCCCGTTCCTGCCCCAAAGCCCCCAGAGAGACTGATTGCTATGCTCCTTCAGGCGGCCTGGTAGAAAATACGGGGCTCAATATTTGACAAGGGCACTTCGGGTGATGGATGGTTGCGGCCTCGACACCCGACCAGCCACCGAACGCGCTAGAAATAAAATACACAAAAATATGCGAATTCCCGGTTGCCCTCCCGACCCTGTATGCTGAAGAAGGCGAGGAAGGGGCCAAAAGTTTTCATCTCTAGTTTCGTTGAAGTTCGGGTCTCCAATAACGGTGTGGGAAGAATGGGGAGGGGGGGGGGGTTAGAGAATGAAGGAGGAAGGAAAGGAGAGGGAAATATGAAGGAAAGAGGGAGAGGTAGACATCGAAGGCCGTCTCCTAACTCTCTTTAACTCGGCAGCAGCAAACGATACAGCCGCAGGGGGACTGGAAGGCGGAGCTGCTCGCGTGTGAAAAATGAAAGGAAAACAAAGGCGAGAGTTGGAAAATATGAGTGAACGGAGGAGGAGGTGGAGGAGGAGGAGGAGGAGGAGGAGACAACGAGGACAGAAGAGCAGCTTGGACTCAAAATCTTCAAATGAGGAACAGGAAATGAAACACGGATGAACAAACCTAAAATGAAGACAAGACTAGAAATAAATAAGTGACTATTTCGATGACTCCAAATATTTCTGCATGAGAAGTAGTAGTAGAAATAGTGAAAGTAGTAGAATAGTAGAAGTAATAGCAGATACAGCACAGTGATAATAGTAGTAGTAGTAGTAGTAGTAGAGTAGTAGTAGTAGTAGTAGTAGTAACATAAGTAAAAAAAACAATAGAAAGAGTAGAATAACAGTAGAAGCAGCAGTAGATATAGTAGTAGTAGTTGTAGCAGAAGTGAATAGCAGTAAAATAGTAGCAGAAGCAGCAACACAGTGATAATAGTAGTCATAGGAGTAGTAATAGTAGTGGTGATAGTGGTCATAGAAGCAGTAATAGTAGTGGTGATAGTGGTCATAGTAGCAGTAATAGTAGTGGTGATAGTGGTCATAGAAGCAGTAATAGTCGTGGTGATAGTGGGGTGGTCACGGTAACAGAGGTAATACTCATAAACACAGAACCAAGGGACAGTGACGGCGGTGGTGATGGTGATGGCGACCTATCTAGACGACCACGGTAACGTTATGACTCCTGCCGGTGGGATAAGACGCGGCAGCTGTATGACCATCTTTATTACCCTATATTTTGACGACCACAGTAACGTTATGACTCCTGCGGTGGGATAGATGCGGCAGCTGTATGACCATCGTTAGTTACCTTATATTTTGACGACCACAGTAACGTTATGACTCCTGCCGGTGGGATAACGCGGCAGCTGTATGACCATCGTTAGTTACCCTATATTTTGACGACCACGTAACGTTATGCTCTGCCGGTGGATAATCGGCAGCTGTATGACTACGTTAGTACCCTAATAGGGAGGATTCTAATGAGTGATGACGCTAGAAGGAGGGGGAGTGAGGGGGAGTAGAGGGAACAGGAGGCTTCAAGGACGGTTTAGGAGGTGGAGAGGGGAAAGAGGGAGGCTAAAGAGGGGAAAAGAAACGCCCTCAAGATTTCCCCTCAGCCCGGGTCATCCATCACTCGCCAGCGTCTCCAAGAACGATTAGAAACTGAAGATTTTCCGCCTTCGCCTCACGTGTGTTAAGTTTCCCTTGTGTTAAGAGACCATTTGGGCGCTTAAGGGAAAGTCTCATTAGCTTGTTTGTGAAGAAGTGTTTATTTTCTTCCTTATTTAGAAGTTTTTATTTTCCTTATTGAGAAGTGTTTATTTTCTTACTTATCTTATTTATTATTTTCGTATTATTTATTTATTTATTATTTATTCCTATTTATTATCCATATTCTTTATTTATTTATTTTATTTCTTTATCCTTATTTATTATTCTTCTTATTATCCTTTTTTTCCTTATTTCAATCCCATGCTCTATTTATTAATGTGCAAAATTCTTCGTGTTTTCTCCATTAATCCGAAAATCCCTTGTTTGTTTGTCTCCATTAATCCGAAATCCTTAAAAAAATCATTAATGTTTGTGAAAATACTTTGTTTTGTCTCTGTAAATCCGAAAATCCCTTGTTTTTGTCTCCATTAATCCGAAATCCTTAAAAAAATCCTTAATGTTTGTGAAAATACTTTGTTTTGTCTCTGTAAATCCGAAAATCCCTTCTATATGTCTCCATTAATCCGAAATCCTTAATATTTTCTTCTGTTAATTAATAAAAAATATAATAATCAAAATAATTAAAAAACGGGTCCTTTTCCACATAAAAATAAATCCGAAATTATCCAAAATAAATCCACATCCAAAAGAAATACAAGTCAATAAATTATACAAGACATTCATATTTATTCACATTTTTCTAACACCGCCAATTTAAAATCCATATATTCAGTAAGATTATACCTCCAATTTTCTTTCCTCTTTCATTTAGCGATATTAAGGCTTTAAATTTGTCTTAGATCTACAGGAATAACTTTTTGAGCTTCCTCTGAGGCGTAAAAAGCGGTCATTAATTAAGATGATCCGTGTTTTATTTGGATCATTTGTCAGATTTTTTCGATTCCTGAGCTGACTTGCGATCCTTCAATTCTCTTTTTTTTATAATTAGAGAGGATCATCGCCTACTTTTCCTCATTGGTAATACTGCAGAACCTCTCTCTCCTCTCTCTCTCTCTCTCTCTCTCTCTCTCTCTCTCTCTCTCTCTCTCTCTCTCTCTCTCTCTCGTCCATTTTCAGTGTTCTTTCATATTTCCTCTCTTTATATATAGCCTAGACGGTGACTCGATGAGGAAGGAAGGAGGTATGAAGAGAAGAAGGGAGGATGGAGCTCTCTCTCTCTCTCTCTCTCTCTCTCTCTCTCTCTCTCTCTCTCTCTCTCTCTCTCTCTCTCTCTCTCTCTCTCTCTCTCTCTCTCTCTCTCTCTCTCTCTCTCTCTCTCTCTCTCTCAAATAGCCTTCCATTACATATTTTCCTAATAAGAAATATACTTCAAAGCGTTTCTTAAATCGTATACCTTCCAGTTTATGACATTGCAATATTCGTACATGCATACATACATACGAGGCTTAACGATAAGGTACTTGAGTTACGTTACAAATGACTGCAGAAAAAATAAAAGGTTATCATATAAACGTACTTCAACTCGACTGCATGGAGCAAAAAAAGTGTCATTTATCGTTATTAATCTTCTCTCTCTCTCACACACACACACTCTCTCTCTCTCTCTCTCTCTCTCTCTCTCTCTCTCTCTCTCGGACCATCCATTATCTAACGCTGACACCAAATGTTCTGTAAATCTAGATGCAGCACAATTAACAGGCCAAGACCTCCTCCTGACCTTCTACCCAACACCTCCGTTCAATTCTCGACCCTCAAACCGGTTTACACACGTCCCATTATCCCTCATATCCTCACACACCCCTTACCCTTACGCCGTCGTGCGAGAAAAACCCTTACTGATACTCCATTTAAGGGCGAATTTCAATGTGTTTAGGTTAGAGTTTGGACCGTATGTGTAAGTGGTGGTAGAGAGTGGTATGTGAGGGTCAGTGTTCCGGCATTAAGTGTACATTACAGACCCATTAACACCTCCACTTTCCACTTACGAGTTGACAATCCTCTTACGCGCTGATCGTCGTGCTGAATGGATAAGTAAGTAACTTTCTTCTTGTGTGTGTGTGGGTGGGTGGGAGGGGGTGAAGTGAAGTGACCTCTCTCTCTCTCTCTCTCTCTCTCTCTCTCTCTCTCTCTCTCTCTCTCTCTCTCTCTCTCTCTCTCTCTCTCTCTCTCTCTAAGTTATATTCGTCTCCATCACGGTGTCGCAGAAGCCTCATAGAGTCTTCTTCCATCTTTATCTCCACCAATATATTATTCTGACTCCCGCCATCGCTTGGAGAGAACTTATTTCCTCCAATATTCTGCGCTCCTATGCTCCCCTCCCCCTCTTCCTCCTCCTTCTCTTCCAAACACCCTTCCTCTTCCTTCTCCTCTTTACCCCTTCCTCTGCTCTTTATCCCCTCTTCAGCCTCTTCCTCCTCCTTCTCTTCCTAACCCCCTTCCTCTTCCTTCTCCTCTCTTACCCCTTCCTCCTGGTCTTTATCGCTCTTCAGCCTCTTCCTCCTCCTTCTCTTCCAAACACCCTTCTTCTTCCTTCTCCTCTCTTACCCCTTCCTCTGGTCTTTATCCCTCTGCTCCTCCTCCTCTTTATCAGAACGTCTCCAGCGTCACTGACTCAGCTCACCGAGGAATTAGGTCGAATTAGCTCGATCACTTACCAGCGGCGCAGCTTCAGTTTCTTGAATAATGACAATATTACCGTCGAGCGTCTGTCTAATGGACGACTAACTTCTCTCCCGGGGCTAGAGAGTTAAGGGTCACTATAAGGTTTGCCGCTCTCTCGCTGCGGGACACACAAAGAGCGTCTCGTGATATCGGTTACGTTGCAGCGATCCCTCGAGTTCCCTAAGGCGGCGAGGGTCGTTGTTGAGTCACGAGGCAAAAAGTTATTGATGAGGACACGAGGATATTGGAATTTTTAAACTTGCTACATTTGCGTCGTCGAGAGGATGAGGTGTGTTCTATTCCGAGGCGGCGGCACTTATGCTGGAATGGAGTGGCCGGTGTATATTTCCCTGCACCCTTGAGTAATAGGACGTTCAGCATCCTTGTAAAGCGAAAGGAACATACATGAGACACAGTATAAACACCCTTACCTTGTCTCGCCTCCACTCAGGTGTAACAGCCGCCGAGACAAACGCGTTTACCTTGGTGTAGGACGCTAGGACACGAAAGCAATACAAATATCCTTACTTGTGACAGGCTAATGGATAAACAATCGTGCGTATACATCGAGGTAGGAGCATCATTCAAGGTCTATAGAGTATATATATATATAGATCCCGTGAACAGACCTCGTATACTCTTTAGACCTTGATTCACTGCTAGACTGAACTGAAGCCCGTGTCAGCAGCTCAGTCAGTGGTAGGAGTACGTACACATGCACAAACAACCTACTAGGAATATAAATGCATTCTATATTCCTTCGATCTCTACCGACAAAAAGGCTCTATCATGCAGGGACGTCACACAGGTTACAGGGAGTTTCGTACACAAGTTGTTTCGTACCCAGGTTTTGTTAGTTGTTTCGTACACGGATTTTGAGTTTTTTCGTACATATCTGGTGACGTTTCGTAACTCTAAGTCATCAAGTTCAACTCTGAGCTGTGTGTACAGAACGACTATTGTTTCATATAGATTACGAAACAACTTTTTTGGTGTACGAATATACTGGTGTACGAAACAACTTGTGTACGAACTGACTGCACGCCGTCACACAAGCGGCAGGGGGCACAAGACGGCCTCCAAGCACCGTCCAGGCGGCAAGAATCAAAGGACACCATTTGCAGGACCTGACACTCCAGCCTTTGTTTACATCCTGACCACCCGACTTAATATTTGTGAGGCATCAGGGGGCAGTTATTGATATTTATTCTATATCATTTTTCTTTTAACTAGGAATGATGTAGATAAACTGGTGTCAGGTCAAAGTGGAAGGTCAGTGCTTGAAGGCGCGTTCAGGTCAACTCAGTAAACAAACTACACGACAGGAATGAGCTACGTCAATACTGTAGGAGGGATTAAAAAAAGTTTACTAACCACTGTCTGGTACGGCTGAAAGAGATAAGAGGGGAACGTGAGAGACTGGAGAGGGGGAAAAGGAAAAATACACGGGGGGGAGGGAAAATTACACGGGGGGAGGGGAAAACTGTACACGGGGGAGGGGAATAACCTACAGTAGTGCTCATGGGGGGTTTTTAAATGTACGAAATATTAACGTTATAAAAATTGGAGGGTTTTGTGGGCGCTTGGGGGAGTTAGTGGGGGGGGGTTGCGCGTGTGTGGGGGGTTTGGGGGGGTTAGTGCCATCTCAAGAGGACATGAGTTTAATAAAATACGTGCGAGAGGGGAAGGGAGGGAGGGAGGGTAACGTTTTAACTTTCATGGATTAGAATTTAGATGAAAGAGAAAAAGGACTCTGCTCATTTTTCCTTCAGAATTTTAATAAAAGGAACCATTAAAGGGGTAAGGGGAGAGGTTTGCTTTACCATTACCTGTGTCAGCAAAGGGGCCTCGGGGGGGCCTCGGGGGGGGGGGAGTTTTATATGACAAGGTAAACAGCAATTAATTACACCTGCCAATTAGGTGACAAAGAATCCCACATGTGAATCAATTTTGGGAAAGTTCGCTTCCTCATTACTCCGATGGCAAACACATCAAGACATCAATTAATCATCAGCGAGGGAGTGCCTGTAACTCATGGGGGGGGGGAGAGGGGGTCAAACAGGGGTCACGGGGGGTCAAGATTAACATTACAGTGTCATTATCAAGGTCAAACACATGGAAATTGTTCATAATAGGTCATACATTATACAGAAATGAAAAATGTCAAATGTGAAATGTGAAAAATACGTAAATTGGGTTATAATAATACATTTAAACACATGAAATCAAGACATACTATAAGAACACTGTTTTCTATTTAATATATGTGAAGTAAATATTACCTGAAAGAAAGGGTGATTAGTTAGTATAAGAAATAGATGTATAGTCTCTCTCTCTCTCTCTCTCCTTCTCTCGCTCTCTCTCTCTCCCTCTCTCTCTTTTCCTCACTCTCTCTCTCTCGTCTCTCTCTCTCTCTCCCCTCTCTCTCTCTCAATTCACATATTTGCACATTTAACTTTTTCTCACTTTCCTTTTTTTATCATATTTGGTCTCTCTCTCTTTTCTCTCTCTCTCTCTCTCTCTCTCTCTCTCTCTCTCTCTCTCTCTCTCTCTCTCTCTCTCTCTCTCTCTCTCTCTCAATTCACATACTGCACATTTAACTTTTTCTCACTTTTCCATTTTTATCATATTTGGTCTCTCTCTCTCTCTCTCCCCTCTCCTCCTTCTCTTCTCATCTCTCTCTCCTCTCTCTCTCTCTCCCCTCTCCCCTCTCTTCTCTTCCTTTGCACGTTTCCCCGAACTGATAAACTCGACTTCGATGTTTTGGAAGAGAAAGCCAACTAGAGCGAGAGGCGGCGGGGCGTGAACGAGAGACCCTCACGCCAGACCTTCTTCGGGTGGGTCCTGGAGGGTCTTGGTTCGCCGCGCGCTTGAGAGGGACAAGACTTCAGGCCAAAGTCACAAAGAGGAAAATGGTTCGTTTTCTTGGCCAGAGGAGAAGGAGAATGAGGAAGATGATGAGGTGGAGGAAAAGGAAGAGAGTGAGGGAGTGAGGAGGACAGTGGAGGGAGAGAAGACTGAGGAAGACGAGGAGGGAGTGAGGAAGATGATGATGATAATGATGATGATGATGATGAGGAGGAGAAGATACGAGGAAGAAAATGAGGAAGACGAGGAGGAAGAATGAGGATGATGAGGACTATAAGGAAGACGAGGAGGAGAAAAAGGAAGAAGATGAGGAGGAGGAGAATAAGGAAGACAAATAGGAGGAGAAAGAGGAAGACAAGGAGGAGGAAAAGACATAGGAGAAGAGAAGACTGAGTAGGAGGAACATTAACATACAAATAGTGAAATCTTTGATATTTTTATGTTCCTCCTACTCAGTCTTTTCTTCCTCCTATGTCTTTTCCTCCTCCTTGTCTTCCTCAGTCTCCTCCTATTTGTCTTCCTTATTCGCTCCTCTATA
>JACEEZ010000278.1:137500-142500 GCA_016584305.1 Chionoecetes opilio
GATGCAAGTGGGAGACAGGGGACAGGGGGGCAAGAGAGGGGAAGTGCAGGGAACAGGGGGGAAACAGGGGGCAGGGGAGGTACAGGGGACAGGGGAGGTACAGGGGGAAGCAGGGGGCAAAGGGGCAAGCGACTGTTAGGGGACGACTGCCTAACCCAACTCGTTTTCCTTGCTTCGTAAATTTTAAGGAAGAGGCGCAAGGGCGAGCAAGTCTGTTTTCTATCTCTGTCTTTTTTTAGTCGCTGCCTAAACTTTTCTATTTTTTTTTTGGGTTATTGCCTCGATTTATTTTTCTGGGTCCATGTTTTATGTTGTTTATATATTCCTCCTCTTGTTTTCTTATCTATTTATATATTCGTGTGTCTAAACTCTCCTCTCTCTCTCTCTCTCTCTCTCTCTCTCTCTCTCTCTCTCTCTCTCTCTCTCTCTCCTTCATTCCCGATTCCTTCTCTTCCTTCCTTCCTTCCGATATTATTCCTTCTTCCTCTTCTGTTCTGATTTATTTATTTATTCGTGTCAAATTCTTCCGTTTTTTAATGCTATTGGACATTTTATCATCTCTCTCTCTCTCCTCTCTCGCTCTCTCTCTCTCTCTCTCTCTCTCTCCTCTCCTCTCTCTCTCTCTCTCTCTCTCTCTCTCTCTCTCTCTCTCTCTCTCTCTCTCTCCCTTCCTTCATTCTTTCACTCATTTATTTATTTATTCGCGTGTTCAAACTCTTCCTTTTCTTATTGCTATCGGACATTTTATCATCATCTCTCTCTCTCTCTCTCTCTCTCATCGTCTCTCCTCTCTCTCATCTCTCTCTTCATCGTGACATCCTCTCTCTCTCTCTCCTCTTCTCCTCTCTTCTCTCTCTCTCTCTCTCACCACCTCCTTCATTTCCCAATTCCCTTCTTCTTCCTGCCTTCCTTTTTCCTTCCGATATCATTCTTTTTCACCCTTCCTTCCTTCCCATTGCCTCCTTCCCCATTCCCTTCCTATTCATTATTCTTTCACCCTTCCTTCATTCCCAATTCCTTCTCTTCCTGCCTTCCTTCCGATATCATTCTTTCACCCTTCCTTCCTTCCCAATTGCCTCCCTTCCTTCCTTCATTATTCTTTCACCCTTCCTTCCTTCCCAATTGCCTCCCTTCCTTCCTTCATTATTCTTTCACTCTTCCTTCACGTCTCTCTCCCTTCTGCTTCCCACGCTTTCCCCTTCCCTGCTGCCGGCGTGTCCTTTCCTCTGACATTTACGACACTGTGATGAGTTGCAGACAATTATCTGGGGAGCTATGGGCTGGCACCCTGCCCTGCCCGCCCTGCCCCCCCTTCCCCCCCCCTGCCCCCCATCAGACACCGCCTAAAAAAAAACCCCCTCCATTGCCTCCCCCTCCCCCAATGATCACAACTTTCTCCTCGGTAAAGTCATAAAAATATCATCTGGTTGGGATATTCGGTTTTATTTGAACGTCTGTTAGATTTGTACTTTAATAATTGTATTACTTCTTTGTTTATGTCTGAGAAATTAGGATTGGTTAAATTTTTCTTGTATCTAACCCTCCTTTCTCTGTCTCTCTCTCTCTCTGTCTCTCTCTCTCTCTCTCTCATCGTCTCTCTCTCGCATCTCTCTCCTCTCTCCTCCAATCTCATCTCGATCTCCCTCTCTCTCTCTTTTATATCTGAGAAATTAAGGTTGGTTAAATTTTTTTTATATCTAACATCCCAACACACTCTCTCTCTCTCTCTCTTCTCTCTTCCTCATCCTCTCTCTCTCTCTCTCTCTCTCTCTCCCTCTTCTCTCATCCTCTCATCTCTCTCCTCTCTCGGGTTTGCTCTTTATATATCCTGAGAAATTAAGGTTGGTTCATTTTTTTTATATCTAACATCCCAACACTCTCTCTCTCTTCGCTCTCTCTATGTCTGTCTGTCTCTATGTTTGGCTATGTCTGTCTCTCTCTCTCTCCTCTCCTCTCATCTCTCTCTCATCTCCTCTCTCTCGAGTCCTCTCTCTCTCCTCTCTCTCTCTCTCTCCTCTCTCTCCCCCTTATCTCCAAGGGGCGACCGGTGATGCTACATTAGGTGGTTGGCATGGAGGGGGGATAAAAGCGACAGATATGTGAGAATGAGCGAGTTATAAAAGAGAGAGAGAGAGAGAGAGAGAGAGAGAGAGAGAGAGAGAGAGAGAGAGAGAGAGAGAGAGAGAGAGGAAAGGTAAGAGTTGGTGGCTTAAAATAAACTCCTTCCTCGATAATGATGTTGTCAATACCTACGTGGCTGAAAAAAAGGTGAAAAAATGAAGGGTGAAATAGGAAGAAAGGTGTGAACTATAGGACAAAAATAACAAAAAGAAGGGTGAAAAAAAGAAGAAAGGCATGAACTATAGGACAAAAATAGCAAAAAGAAGGGGAAGAAAGGAAGAAAGGTAGGAACTATAGGCCAAAAATAGCAAAAAGAAGGGGAAAAAGGAAGAAAGGTAGGAACTATAGGCCAAAAATAGCAAAAAGAAGGGTGAAATAGGAAGAAAGGCATGAACTATAGGACAAAAATAACACAAAAGAAGGGGAAAAAGGAAGAAAGGTAGGAACTATAGGCCAAAAATAACCAAAAAGAAGGGAAAAAGACATGAACTATAGGCCAAAAATAAGAAAAAGAAGGGTGAAAAAAGAAGAAAGGTATGAACTATAGGCCAAAAATAACACAAAAGAAGGGTGAAAAAGGAAGAAAGGTAGGAACTATAGGCCAAAAATAACCAAAAAGAAGGGAAAAAGACATGAACTATAGGCCAAAAATAAGAAAAAGAAGGGTGAAAAGGAAGAAAGGCATGAACTATAGGCCAAAAATAACAAAAATGAAGGGAAAAAGGAAGAAAGGCATGCATGAGAAATAGACTAAAAATAATACGAAGGGAAGTGACAGAGAATATTTAATAAAGCAAAGGCCACAGTGAAGACAATAAATAGTAGATGGAAAGAAAGACGAAAGAATGAAATATACACCACAAGTTTAATTGTGACGAGAGAGAAGAGAGAGAGAGAAGAGAGACGGAGAGAGAGAGAGAGAGAGAGATAGAGAGAGAGAGAAGAGAAGAGAGAGAGAGAGAGTGACAGAGAGAAGATTAATATTTCAAACGAGAGGAAGATGCCCATGGGATTTGAGGAAGAGGAGGGGGAGGATGAGGAGGAGAGGAGGAGGAGGGAGGAGGAGGAGGAAGAGGAGTGAGGAGGAGGAGGAGGAGGAGGAGGAGGAGGAAAGAGGAGGAGTAAGAGGAAGAGGGGGAGAAGGGATGGGACCGATGATGGCTAAGAACAAAAGAAAGATGTAGGAGATTAAGCGAATTAGAGAGATGAGAGAGAGAGAGACAGAGAGAGAGAGAGAAGAGAGAGAGCGCGAAGAGAGAGAGAGAGAGAGGAGAGAGAGAGAGAGAGAGAGAGAGAGAGAGAAGGAGTATAGAGAAATTCATAATAACCCCTGAAAACACACACACACACACACACACGTAAACAACAGAACAATGATATGAAAAGACAGTTCCGGCAATCCGAGGCAGAATGAGCCCAGCACTTCAAAAGACTCACTGTTAAAGGCAGGATGAGACCTCAACATACCTGGAAAAAGAGAGAAAAAGTAGAATTAGTACAGGCATGTTAAGAACTATTCAGAAATACTTCACTGTACAAATACCGTGTAATACCCAAACATTTTTTTCAGTGTTTCAAATAAAATAATAAATACAAATCTTCAGTTCTGTCCTATATTAATGAACTCCTTCACACCCAGATCTTTCTTTAGCATTATGGAATCGTCTGTTGTAAGCCATAACATTACGAAAAGTAGCTTAATAAATTAATACACCAAATTTGTTAGTCGATAAGGGTACTAAACAGGTTATAGCTATAAAATATTCCTTATAGTCACTAAAAATCGTCTAATGGTACCCAAATTACAATGGAAATTACGTTCTGGATCTCAAGGGGTTAAATCTAGCTCATGTGTGGTACCAAAGCAATACTAAGATGCAATAACACTGAATAACCACCTTTGTTTTTATCTAATTTGTTTTAGGGACTTTTAATCATTGTATCTGAAAAATGACTCCAGATTCGTGTTCAGGATGCCCGATAACTCCAAGGAACAAATTTTCAAGCAAATCTATTTTTCAAAAAATATTGTAAATTTTACAAGGGGTATGCCTTGATTTTTTTTGCAAATAACTATTTTTTCAATAACTAAAAAAACTATGGCAGATACGTGCAACATGAATAGAGAAGTATATATGAGGTAGATCAAGGGCTGTCATTTGGCGTCAAGCAAATTAAAATCCCAATTACAAACCAAATAAAACGATTTAGAGAGAGAGGGTTTACTGCAATGAAAAAAAGAAGCTGAAATAAAACTTAATTTTCTGAACTAACTTCGGAGAAACCCAGCTAGGCCGCCAAAAAAACCCCAGATTCCGTGAAAAAACCCAGATAAAAAAAAATCCTTAACAGCTTATAGAGTACAAAAATATCTGAAATACATGTATGCTCATATTTAAGTCGGTTCCTCTCGTAAAAATTGCCTGAAATGCATCATATTACCTTTAAATGATTCGTAAGTCTAGCATCGCGCACAAGCAAATGAGTGACAGCATGAAAGAGAGATTTCGCTAATTTACATGATCGGAGCTCTTGAGGGAAATCACGATATGAACTCTCCAAGTCTATCGATCTCCTCTACCATAGTAAGAAGCTCATGGTCGATGCAATAACACAACAAAGAGAAGCAGGAACCAGTAAAGCCACCCTCACTTCACACTCTGGCTAACGTCAATGTGTACCTCGTGTGGCGGCAAAGTCCTCTCTCTCAGTCACCTACACAAACACACGCCTCCCCTTAACGCCCCACCTTCCCCATGCCACCCTCTGCCTCCCCCATGCATCTATTCCACTGGGGTCACGCCACACACACACACACACACACACACAAACACACGCCACACCATTCCCGCCTGTTCAGTCAACGGTCTCTCTCGCCT
>JACEEZ010000278.1:147500-160000 GCA_016584305.1 Chionoecetes opilio
GAGGTCATGGGTTCGGATAGTCTCGCGGTAGTCTGCCACAATCATCCTCACTCTGCTCATTAAGGATGTCTTTACCTCTCTCTCTCTCTCTCTCTCTCTCTCTCTCTCTCTCTCTCTCTCTCTCTCTCTCTCTCTCTCTCTCTCTCTCTCATACAAGCTTACCACCCACTCCTCCACCTCCATCACCACTGCTCTCAAAACCTCACTGGAATTACTCACTTCTACATATAATTAACCACCAATTACCGTCTTTTCACCAGACAGCACAAAAGGCCAAAAGGCACGTCAAAAAAACACGTCATTTCCACATCCAAAGTGATCCACGGGGTTCAATGCATCAAAGAGCAGAACGATCCTTAACAACACGGGGCAGGAGGTATATGGCTCACTCCGACATCTAGACACCTTAATAACCCTTTAACAACCCCTTAGCAGCCTCACAGCAACATCTCAACAACCTCGTCTCTTCCCCATGACCCCTTCACCGTCTACCCATTCTTCGCTAAGCCAACAAAGGTTAGTCGCTTAGTTAAATAGCAATCTAACCCTTGAGTCCCAGAACGTAATTGTACTGTAATTTGACAAATATTAGAGGGTTTTAATGAATAGAAGCAATACTTTATAGATATGACTTGTTTAGAATCCTTGCCCAGTAGCTACGTGAGTTCGCAATGTGCAGCGTCCCTGTGCATTCGGTCAGCGGTTCGAGTCCGCCTAGTTCGTGCTGACGTGGCGGCGCTTTGTATAGTCAATAACCTTGTAGTTGGTACTTGCAAAGTGTCTAGATAGGATGAAAATCTTATCTTGCCCAGTAGCTAATTTGGTATATTAAGTTAGTTTTCGTAAGTTTATGGCTAACAATACGATTTTATATAGCAAAGGAAAGATCTGGGTGTGAAACATGTTGGGTGTTGGGGGAGAATGCCTTACTCCAAGTTCCGCCCTAAAGCCCTAACACCCAACACCTCGGCTAATCCCGTGCGTTCGGAAGGGGGTATTGAAAAAGTCCCATTTTCGCCAACTTAACATGCTGCGAGTATAGTTGAATAGCAGCCATCAAGACCTGACTCCCGAGGCCCTAAAGAGTATCGGGGATATCGTTCTGAGGGCGTCAAGAGTCTCCGCGACGCTCAAGGGCCGTCACGGGTCTCCAGGTCTTCGTTTAGTCCCTTGGAAATCGATGCGAAGTGGCTCCAGATGAGATGAATTCGAGTTCGAGTGGATTAAAACCGGTTATGTGGAGGGGAGACGGTTCCTTTTCCTGTAGTATACCGTTTTAATTTTTTGTCTTTTTTTTGGGGTTCTCTCTTTTGAGGTCCTTTTTTAGGGTTCTTTTTTGGGGTTCCTATTTTTGGCCTTTTTTTTGGCCCTATTTTTGGGGGTATCCTTTTTTGGGGTTCTTTTTTGGGGGTTCCTATTTTTGGTCCTTTTTTTGGCCCTATTTCTTGGGGGGGGTCCTTTTTAGGGGACCTTTTTTGGAGGGGGGTTCCTTTTTTTTGTCCCTTTTTTCCCATGGACGTATTGTGTCGTGCGTTGCAGAGTCGGTGATCGGGTTCCCCGTTGGTTGTTCCAGATGGCACTTCTTTATGGTTCTTTCTTTCCCCTAATCTCCCGTCCCACTTCTCTACTCTACTCTCTCTCTCTCTCTCTCTCTCTCTACATCTCCATCTTCTCTTCTTCATCTCTCTCTCTCATTGCTCGTGCTCTTCTACTCTCTCTCCTCGTTTCTCTCTGTTCTCCTCCTACAACCTACTACCCCTTTTTTTTCTTCTTCTCCTCTAACTTCCTTCCCTCTATATTTTTGAGCTAGTGGCCAATATCATAACTTAACAAATTTGTACCCAGTTTATCTTTACATTAGTTTCCCTCTTAAAAACCTCTCCTCCTCCTCTCCTCTTCCTTATTCATCTCCTCCTCCTCCTCCTCCTCCTCCTCTTCTACTCTTCTACTTTCCTATCCTTTCTCTCTTATTATCTAGTTAGTGTAGTGTAATTAAATCAAACAGCCATGTAAGGACCTAATGGTATGTTGCTGTTTGTTTTTCCTTTGTATTCCTTCGTATTCCTTCTTACTCTTCAACTTTAACCCTCAGACCCTCCTCCTCCTTACTCCCTAACCTCAAAATATATGGCCCTCTCGCCCCTCCAATTTCCCCTCTTCCATCCCCCCCCTTCCTTCCCCTCCTTCACCACGCCCCCTTTAGCTAGGCCTAAAACAACGAGCCTATCTGTTTGGGACGGTATCTTCCCCTGCAGCTACTTACGGTCTGTTAGTGGTTACTTTGCGGAGGAGGAAGGGATAAGAAAGGCAAATAAAGGTCGAAAGAGCATGAAAGGGGAAGAGAGGCAGAGGAGATAAAGGGAGGCAGGAGAGTGTAATAAAGGGCAAATAGCAAAACAGGATAAAGGAAAGGAGGATAAAAGGGCCATAGGAGAAGGGAAATAAAGAGGGAGAGATCATGGAGTGAAATGGGAAAAGGAAGAAATGTTATGTTTTGCTATTTGGTAAAGGAAGGAAGCGATCGGGGAAAGAATGAGAGAGAGAGAGAGAGAGAGAGAGAGAGAGAGAGAGAGAGAGAGAGAGAGAGAGAGAGAGAGAGAGAGAAACAAAAAATGAAGGAACTGAAATGGAATAAATATAAAATCTTGAAAAAATCGTGATCTTGAAAAATAAAAATAATAACAGAAAGGCAAGACGGTGCTTCCCTTTCCCGCCAATAAAATGAAGGAAACAGGAAATATGATCTGAAAACTGCAATATCCTTCTTTTTCCCCGACTCCCTTTTCCATCATCCACCTATTTTTATCCTCCAACTTATTTCTTCTGTCGTCTTATCCACCATGTATCCACCATGTATCCACCTCCTCCTCCACTTCCACCTTCCAATCCACCTTTCTTCTCGTCACTCCACCCACTCTCCATTTTCTATATTCAAGGGTAACTTCAGAAAAAGAGAAAATCCGATCTCCTTTTCCTTATCAAATGGCACGTCCAGATCTGAGACAGGAATTTCATTATTCTTTTAAAATAGGATATGGTTTATGAGGGAGGAGGAGGAGGAGGAGGAGGAGGAGGAGGAAATTCTCTCTCCTAGGGATGCTGAAGTATGCCCTGTGGAGAGATGGAGAGGAGGAGGAGGAGGAGGAGAGAGGAGGAGGAGGAGGAGGAGAAATTCTCTCTCCTAGGGATGCTGAAGTATGCCCTGTGGAGAGAATGGAGGGGAGGAGGAGGAGGAGGAGGAGGAGGAGGAGGAGGAGGAGGAGGAGGAGGAGGAGGAGGAGGAGGAGGAGGAAGGGAAAGAGGTTAAGGAAAAAGGAAAAAGAGGAAAGAGAAGATGCAAATAAAGAAAAAGTAGGACGAGGAGGAGAATACAAAGGAATACAAAGGAATACAAAGGAAGAACAGACAGCAACAGCCCTACTGGGCCAAACGAAAAAAAGGAGGAGGAGGAGGAGGATTTTTTACATAGGATTATATAGGAATAACAGACACCAGGAGACCTATTGGTCCATAGCGAGGGTATCTGCTGAACTACATACTACTAACTATCAACTACTTGTAAGAAAACAGTTGGAAAATGATACCATGTCCCTAAAGAGGATAGGAACGTGGAAGTTTCATAGTGCAGAATGATAGGATATGAAAAATACTAACTACAACTACCACTACCACTAATCGATACGGGGGACTAGATGCGAATTCGCACTATCAATACCCATTTACTTTACAGTGCGCGTCAAGTCTGTTTTTGAATGTAGTTATTGTGCTGGCTCCGACAACATTTGCCGGTAACTTGTTCCATCGTTCAACGACTCTAACATTGAAATAATTTTTACGGAGATCGGTGATGCAACGTTGACCGTTTAGTTTTAAACCATTATTTCTTGTTGTCACTTGAGTTGAAAGCTCGAATAGGCTCTCTTGATTAATGACATCAAAACCTTTTAGGATCTTAAAGGTTTCTATCAAGTCCCCACGGATTCTACGATCGAGGAGGAGGAGAAGGAGAAGGAGGAGAGGAGGAGGAGGAGGAGGAGGAGGAGGAGGAGAGGAGGAGAGGGGATATTTCTCTCCATCTCTCCTCTTCAACTTCTTCATCTCTCCTGACAAAGACACCTTGAACAAAGATATAACAAGATACGACTCCCTCTCTCTTCACTACACAACCCAAACTGATCTCTTTTTATTCCTCTTCTTCTTACACCAAAAAACACCAGCACCACCACAACCACCACACAAGTCTCCACTCCACCACCATTTACAACCTTAAAACCTCACCACCACCTCCACAGTTACCACTCCTTACTCCACCTCCCCAGTTACCACTCCTTACTCCACCTCCACCTCCACCTCCACCACCACCACCACCGCCACCACGACCATTCAAGCGTCAGTCACAGTTGGTTTAAAGTGAATCTATTACAACATTCACCTTTTACTCACACTTAAGTCTTCCTCCATCCTCCCTCTTTATTCCTCTCCTATATTTCTCTTGTCCTTGTTTATATATTCAAGTTAATTCTTACGTATACGATTTAAAGCGTTTATTCTTCGCACATTTCTTCTTCGTCTCCTATTTGCATTTCTAGTTACCTATTCGTTGCGTTTAACTTTACCAAATTGCAGAGTTACTAGTTACCTGTAATCTACGTCCGTATACCTGAAGCAGCATTAGTTATCTCTCTCCATTGATCACGGCCTTAGGGAACACTTCCAGTTTTCTATTCATGTCAAAACTTCAAGGGGGACTCAAGCATCGAACGCCTTCTCAAGTTTCCTCACTACAGATTTTTTTATAAAGTTGCAGAGAGGCGAAGTAGGAAGGCGAGACGAGTAGCAACAACCGTCACATCCCTCACTTCACAACATCCAGAAATTAGGAGTGTGTGTGTTGTTGGTGCTGTTAAGTGTTGTTACCTATGGCCTATTATTTTTAACAAGGCTAAAATTTCATTCTATCTTAAGGTCTCATGCTTAAAAGTATGCCTATGTTTACCTGATAATAGGGTTAACTATGATAAAATACAACATAAATTTAGAAGAAGCGTAGTATTCCCTTTTCTGGCATCAAATATCAGTCAGGAAGCAGCAAGGAATCAGGATTTTTTGCCTCCTTAAAAAAAAAAGACTAGGCCATTATCTTGATTTTCTCACTCACTTTACTACCTTGACCTTGAATTACCTTGCCTTACCTTGCCTGTGAAGAAGGGATCGTAATTAAGCTTTTGCATGAGACAGACGTGTTTGAGACGTGTTTACTTAGCTACCTTTGTGACTTTGACTGAATTTCCTCAACTTGTTTACTCTTTGCAATGATTCAGTTGGCAGACGCTCTCTCTCTCTCTCTCTCTCTCTCTCTCTCTCTCTCTCTCTCTCTCTCTCTCTCTCTCTCTCTCTCTCTCTCTCTCTCTCTCTCTCTTTCTCTCTCTCTCTCCCAATTCCCTTCGCCTTCAAAACTCCTCTCTATCTTTCTTTCTCTCATTTTTTACCTTTCCTTCAATTTTTTCCTACCATTTTCACCTTTCCACCTTGCTCCTGTGTGTGTGTGTGTGTGCGTGTGCGTGTGTGTGCTGTGCGTGTGTGTGTGTGTGCGTGTGTGTGTTAAGGGTGTGAAGGTGGAGGACTTGGAATGTAAGTTATAAAGGATCAGAGCGTGTTGTCAAGTCCCCCTAAAAGGCTTGGGGGACTGAGGGCGTTGGAGGTTCGAGGAGGCGAAGGACAAGGCGTCGAGTGAACCCTGGATAACGATACTAATAATAATGATAATGATAATGATGATACTGTATATAAATAATGATAATAATAATAAATTCCTTCCTTTAGTAACAGTGGAGTTATTTTCTCTAGTTTTCCTTATTTTCTATTTTCTGTGTCGATTTATTTTATTGATTTATTTCGATGTATTTATATGACGTTTTATTTATATTTTCTTTTTTCTTTGTTTCTATTTTCCCTTGCAGGATTACACATCACTACTACTACTGCTACTACTACTACTACTACTACTACTACTACTACTACTACTACTACTCCAAATCCATATACAGCAACTTCACCTCACAGTCTCATGTTTGTTCTCTAAATACTGAACTTCAATTCCAACGACCAACCACCACCTGCCTCCTCCTCCTCCTCCTCCTCCTCCTCCTCCTCCTCCTCCTCCTCCTCCTCCTCCTCCTCTTCTCCTCCTCCTTCTCCTCCTCCTCCTCCTCCTCCTCCTCCTCCTCCTCCTCCTCCTCCTCCTCCTCCTCCTCCTCCTCCTCCTCCTCCTTCTCCTCCTCCTCCTCCTCCTCCTCCTCCTCCTCCTCCTCCACACTGAGCCTACACCAACACTACATTAGACCTCATAACACACACAGATAGCCCCGAGTTAACGTTACCACTACTACTCTCGACCTGTGACGGCTGTGGTTCAGTTAGGGTCCTGACATTAGTGACCACCATCGATTTAAGTACCAGGGTCACTGCTGCAGGGGATTGAAGTGTACGGCGTCTACATGGAAAGTACACTCGCAGTGGATTGAACGGAGCTGGGTGATTGACTGCTGATCCCAAGAAAGCGCCAGGCAGGCTGCCGCACCCCCTAAAGCTTCCACACTGTGTTCACACCTTACAAAACAACCATAACAGACTAATATATTAATCATAGCACTAAAACCTACAGACTACAAATAAAGTATTTAGTTAAGCCATAGATTACTTTCAACTTTTCCTCACAATTCCATGCGATTTTTTTTGATATTTGCATGGTATTCATACTTTTTTCCTCATCTTTCTGTAGTGATCCTGGCAGTGATTACAGGATACACTCTCTACTACTCTATACCTATCTCTCTCTCTTATTATCTAGTTAGTGCTATCCATTAACAGCAACGTCCTTACGCACTATGTTCTAATATGCTTTATGTACGTTTCCTTTTTCCTTTGTATTCCTCCTCCTCCTCCCTCAAAGTCTCTCCCTACACTAACTACTCCTCAATGCTTCCTCCACTACCTCCCTCATCATCTACCTCTTCTCCTCTCCTCCTCCTCTCTCCTCTCTCCCTAAATCTCAATGCTTTTCCTCCATCTCTAACTCTCTTCTCATCTCCTCTCTCTCTCTCTCTCTCTCTTCTCTCTCTCTCTCTCTCATTCCGAACAAAATCTCTTTAAAAACGCAGGTTTACCAATCCTCGATTACGGGATTAAGAGATAATCCAACTTTTGCTTCTTATGTTAATTCTTCAAAATCTTCTTTAAGCGAAATTTCCTAACAATAAAAAAAATATATATAAAGAGAATTTCATAAGTATCAATATTTTTTCTTAAAGAATCCAAAATATTCGAGTGTAGAAGAAAAATTGGTGGATTTTTTTACAATGGGGGAGGAAGGAAGAGAGGAAGATGAGGAGGAGGAGGAGGAGGAGGAGGAGGAGGAGGAGAGGAGGAGGAGGAGGAGGAGGAGAAAAGAATGATGGTAATAAGAGAGAGAAGAAGGAGGGAAGTTCGACCACATAACTTCCCACAATATTACACCTGCCTCTATTACTTGCCTCTCTCCCTGCCTCCTCTTCTCTCCGCGAGGCAGGGAGGGAGGGGAAGGGGAGGGAGGGGGGAGGGAAGAGGGGAAGGGGAAGAGGGAGGGGACACACACACACACACACACTGCATACTCATCGTTATCAAGGTTACATGGAGACAAAAAAAAAAAAAAAAAAAAAAAAAAAAAGGAAGGGGGCGCGTCTCTATCCCTAAGTACATGTCCTCACCACCCAACACCATCAGGATAATCATCACCATCACCACCACTGTCCCACACTCACCACCATTGCAATCACCCTAAAGCTATGTACTATAACTCTGACTGCCACCATTCCCCTACCATTCAAACGCCTAATATTATCACCTTTTATTCTGCAAGTCACCACCACTACCACCACTACTACTGCCACCACTACTACTGCAACCACTACTAGTACTACTACTACTACTACTATTACTACTACTACTACTACTACCACCACCACTACCACTGTTACCACCACCACTACCACTACTACTACTACCACTACTACCACAACTACCACCACCATCACCTCTACCACCACCACCACTACTACTACCACCACTACCACGACCACCACTACTACTACTACTACTACTACTACCATCACTACCACCACCACCACCACTTCCACTACCACTACCACTACTACTACTACCACCACCACCACCACCACCACCACCACCACCACTACCACACCACTACACCACCACCACCACTACTACCACCACCACTACTACTACCACTACCACCACCACTACCAACTCTTACCTACTCCCGGACAAAGAAAATATTGTCCGCTGTGGTTGACAAATGTTATCTAATAATGTATGCGACAGGAAAACAGGTAAACAGGTAAACGCGGGCCCATTACTTTGCTGTATATTTCTCACCTTCCTTTTTTAGTTAGTTATCTTAGTTAGTTACCTTTTTTAGTTACCTTGGTTACCTTTTTTAGTTACCTTAGTTAACTTTCCCTTTTTAGTTACCTTTTTAGTTACCTATTTAGTTACCTTTTTTAGTTACCCTTCCCTTTATAGTTACCTTAGTTACCCTTCCCTTTTAAGTTACCTTAGTTACCCTTTCCTTTTTAGTTACCTTTCCCTTTTTAGTTACCTTTTTAGTTACCTTTTTTAGTTACCCTTCCCTTTTTAGTTACCTTCCCTTTATAGTTACCTTAGTTACCCTTCCCTTTTTAGTTACCTTTCCCTTTTTAGTTACCTTTCCCTTTTTAGTTACCTTTCCCTTTTTAGTTACCCTATAAGCTATTTTTTTTTTTTTTCATTAGTATTTTTTACCCTTCTCTTTTTAGTTAGTTACCTTAGTTAGTTACCTTTTTTAGTTACCTTAGTTACCCTTTCCTTTTTAGTTACCCTTCCCTAATTAGTTACATTTATAGTTACCCTCCCTATTTAGTTACCTTTTTAGTTATCTTACCGTCATATTTACTGATGTTTTTTTGCTTTGTATGATTTCCTCAGTGTTATTCTTATCCTTTCCTCTCTCCTTTGTTCAATACCTTTAAGTGAGATACGTGTGTTCTTCATTGTAAGTTCCCTAAAGGTTTTCCATATATCCAGGTACATACATACATTTCTATCTATACATGTCACCCCTCCTTTTAGCATTTATCTTTAGCATTTTTAGCATTTATTTTTAACATTTTTAGCATTTATCTTTAGCATTTTTAGCATTTATCTTTAACAATCTAAGCATTTTTTAGCATTTTTAGCATTTATCTTTAGCATTTTTAGCATTTTTAGCATTTATTTTTAACAATCTAAGCATTTTTAGCATTTTTAGCATTTGTCTTTAGCATTTTTAGCATTTATCTTTAACATTTTTAGCATTTATTTTTAACAATCTAAGCATTTTTTAGCATTTTTAGCATTTATCTTAACATTTTAGCATTTATTTTACAATCTAAGCATTTTTTAGCATTTTTAGCATTATCTTTAGCATTTTTAGCATTTATCTTTAACATTTTTAGCATTTATTTTTAACAATCTAAGCATTTTTTAGCATTTTTAGCATTTATGTTTAGCATTTTTAGCATTTATCTTTAACATTTTTAGCATTTATTTTTAACAATCTAAGCATTTTTTAGCATTTTTAGCATTTATCTTTAACATTTTTAGCATTTATTTTTAACAATCTAAGCATTTTTAGCATTTTTAGCATTTATCTTTAGCATTTTTAGCATTTTTAGCATTTATCTTTACATTTTTAGCATTTATCTTTAACAATCTAAGCATTTTTAGCATTTTTAGCATTTATCTTTAGCATTTTTAGCATTTTTAGCATTTATCTTTAGCATTTTTAGCATTTATCTTTAGCATTTTTAGCATTTACCTTTAACATTTCTAGCATTTACCTTTAACATTTCTATCTATACATGTCCCCCCTCCTCCCCCCCCAACCCTTTTTTTTTATTCTCTTTCCGTTTCGCCGCGGCTTTGTTCTCAGCAGACTCGTAAAAAAACATGAAGCAGGATTTTTCACTTTCGGCCCTTGGGGAAGCATTTGAAGCCTCGAAATAGTGCCTTACCCCCCTCCAAGCCATCTCCCCCTCCCCTACCTTACTTCCCCAACCCTCTACCTCTCCTCGCTCGCTATACCTGTCTCTAGCCTTGCCTACCTCCCCTTCCTTCCCTTTCCCTTTCCCTACACCTGTCTTTTCCCTTCTCTACCTCCCCTACCTTCCCCTCCCACCTCTCTCCTCCTTCCCTACCTCCCTATACCTGTCTCTCCCCTTCCCTACCTTCCCTCCACTCCTCCTCTCCTCCACCCCTACCTGTCTCTCCCCTTCTCTCACCCCTCTCAGCCTCCCCTCTTTCCCTACACCTGCCTCTCCCCTCTCCTACCCTCCCTTCCCCTCTCCTTTTCCCATTCTCTTTTTCTCTTTGCTTTCACGTTTCTAACATTTCTCGTGTCAGATATATATTTTTTTCTGAATTTTTTTTTAATGAGTTGAATTGATCACTTTGTTACCGATTTTCCGACTGCCGATTTATTTTTGTTTTTGTATTGCGACATTCAGTATTTCCTGGAATTTGGTATATTCATTTCGGTTCGAGTCCGCCTAGTTCGTGCTGACGTGGCGGCGCTTTGTATAGTCCATAACCTTGTAGTTGGTACTTGCAAAGTGTCTAGATAGGATGAAAATCTTATCTTATCTATCATATAAACAATAACCACCTCACTCTCTTCCCTTTACCTAAATGAAAAAGAAAACTACAGTAGCTTCCAAGGCACTTACACTTTGCCACACAATAAAACCCTCTTTCTACAGTACTCCTCGTCCATCATATAAACAATAACCACTATATGAGCCACTATATAGTCCTATCACGCCCCTTCCTCTTGCCCCTACACATGGGAAAGCTCGTGTAGGTGGTAAGCTTTCACTTACAGATGCATAGATGGGTCTCCAAATTGTTGTACTACACGTGGAAGGGAAGGAAAGGGAAGGGTAGGGAAGGGAAGGGAAGGGAAGGGAAGGAAGGGAGGGAAGGGAAGGGAAGGGAGGGGAAGGAGGGGAAGGAAAGGGAAGGGAAGGGAAGGGAAGGGAAGGAAGGGAGGGGAAGGGAAGGGAAGGGAAGGAAAGGGAGGGGAAGGGAAGGGAAGGGTGGGAATGGGAGGGAAGGGAAGGGAAAGGAAGTGATGGGATGGGGCAGGGCAGGGAAGGGAAGGGAAGGGAAGGAAGGGAGGGGAATGGGAGGGAAGGGAAGGGATGGAATGGGAGGGAAGGGAGGAAAGGAAGGGATGGGAAGGAAGGAAGGGAAGGGAAGGGAAGGGAAGGGAAAGGAAGGGAAGGGATGGGCAGGGCGGGAAGGAAGGGATGGGAGGGAAGGGAGGGGAAGGGAAGGGATGGAAGGGAAGGGATGGGAAGGGATGGGAAGGGAAGGGAAGGAAGGGAAGGGAAGGGAAGGGAAGGGAAAGGATGGGCATTGCAGGGAAGGGAAAGGAAGGGAAGGGAAGGGAAGGATGGGAAGGGAAGGGAAGGGAAGAGATGGGAAGGGAAGGAAGGGAAGGGAAGGGAGGAAGGAAGGGAAGGGAAGGGAAGGGAATGAATACAAAAAACCTGAAAGTATTGTTCGAGGTTCGTGTTGGGTAGGGGAATGAGTGGGTTTTTTTTTTGGTTTCTTTTGTTTTTGTTTTTTAGTGTGTCTTCCCCTCGTCTGTCCTCACTCATCCTTGGGTTACGAGTGTGTGTGTGTGTGTGTGTGTGTGTGTGTGTGGGGTGTTGTGTGTGTGTGTGTGTGTGTGTGTGTGTGTGTGTGTGTGTGTGTGTGTGTGTGTGATCGTTGCTACCTTTTATATTTTTGTCTGTTTTTCCTTTTGCTTTAATATTATATCTTCTTAATTTAATATCTTTATCTCGTAGCTCTATTTTTGCGTATTATTATAAGCTTGAGACAACGTAATGCATAAAAACAATAAGTAACAGTACAGTTAATTAAAAAAATCAGGTAAGAAATCAAAAAGTACTTGGACAATCGCATGGGTGGCTCAAATAGGGATTAATAATACTAATACTAATACTGAAAATACTAATACTGATCGTTGTATTGAAGTAATGATTAATCTAGCATTGCCTATCATATTTTTATGTCTTGTAGTAAGGTTTGTCTAATTTGAGATTTTTAAGGAATATCTGGAAGTATCCTGTCATTGTGAATTGGCTGAAATAGGGACTTCTAATCATTGTAACTGAAAACTGTGTCCAGATTCGTGTTCAGCATGCCCGAAAACTGCTAGGAACTAATTTTCAAGCAAATCGATTTTTCAAAAAATATTGCAAATTTTGCAAGGGGTATGCCTTGATTTTTTTTTTAAATTACGTTTTTTTCAATAACTAAAAAACTATGGCAGATAAGTGCAACATGTATAGAGAAGTAATTATGAAGTAGATCAAGGGCGATCGATGGACATAATAATTTTCTAGCAACACATA